>JAAALK010000289.1:78544685-78840724 GCA_019279435.1 Zizania palustris | reverse complement strand
AGTGGGTTTCTTTGTCGCATTGCATTGTTCTGGACTGCTTACCATAGCACTTTGGTATGAACTAGGACAGTGTAGTGTATGCCAAGACCAATGTCTTAAGCTTCCGATGGTCCAGTTTTGGCCTAGGCTTGACTTGGTCGGTTAGCATAAGGTTTGACATGCAAATAACCCTTGGCACAAATGAAAAAGGAAAAATGAAAAAGCCTGAACATTTAACAAGATAACCAGTTTGCTGAAGCACTTTGTTTTGAACAATGTTTATCTTGGTAGACATCAGTTAGCTTCTGCATCTCATGCTTTACCTTGCTTATTAACTAGGAAATATGGTGATGTTTTGTTTTGCAAAAACTGAAAAATGCGTGCTAATGACTTTCTTTAGATATCATCTGTTGCACTGATCATGCCATGTGTCTTAAGACAGTATGTCTGTTGCTATACTTGTTAGATGTTGTAATTGCAGTCAATCATATCTGAGAAGCATGCTTTCTACACTCCACCTACACCCCAGCTGAATTCACTGCATATTTTGAGGGGGAGTTGCTTTTCAGGGGGAGTCTGTGTCTCTTTTGAGTGCTTGATGAGTTTACTTGTCAACAAGGGGGAGAAAATTTGGGATCAGAGTTTAAGGGGGAGTTAGTTCTTACTCTGTCGATATCCTTGTTGTTCTGAAATCACACTCATTTTGAGCTTTTACGTTTTGGTTAACCATAATGACCGTTTCTTGCTTTTGGTTGGCTTTTGGTCATTAGGGTTAAACTTTTACCTCATTTCTTCTTCTTCTTTGTTTTCTTGTGTTTTGTTTTCGTGTTTCCACATTTGTTCACAGGTGTTGAAGAGCTGAGAATTGAGGAGTGTTGACAATGCACTCATCAAGGGGGAGATTGAGGAGCCATGCTGAATAGCGTGGGCCTCATGGCTCTAGAAGTGATGAGTCATTGTCAACGATAGTCAAAGAGGACTGAAGAAGAGAGGAGATCTGCTGTTTTATGGGCGCGTGTGACTCAGGTACACGGGCAGCGAGCGACTGTCGGGCAGAGGAGGCTGCGAAGTCGGGCTGGCCCAATCCGGGTGCATGGGCCAGAAGCAGTAGAAGACCCACTGGGCTGTTGACCAGGATTGACTCAGGTACACGGGCGGTGAGTGATTGCCGGGCTGAGAGAGCTGCGGAATCGGGCCGGCCCAATCCGGGTACCTGGTGCAAAGTCGGTGGAGGCTTTGTCAGTTTCGGCGCAAAACTGACGACCGTCGATCTTGTATCCGACTGTCCAGAAGAGAAGCCGTAGTCGCTACGAAAACTTAGCTTCCGGATAAGTCATCTGTAACTCTAGGCCCACAGTCAGTCTGTCGTAAAAATACCTAAGGGCAGTAGAGTCTTTTCCTTTATTTTTGAGTCTGTAAAAACCCTAAGGGGCAGGTAGAATATTCCTAGTGTTGGGCTGCCTATAAATAGGACCCCAACCCCTAGGGTTTGGACTACCCTTTTGCTGAAAATCAATACTACTCCTTTGGGTCATTTTGTTTCTTGCATTCTCTCTCCCCTGTTCATGCGTGGGTCACCAGGCAACAAGCCTTGTTCTTCCTGAAGTTTTTAAGTGACTTTTTGTTGTCTGGGAGAGCTTTTAATCTGGCTGTTTTTGCTTGTGCGAAGCATTTTTGTGCACTGCAGTTCATTCTCTGTGCGTGCGATCAATTTATTTGGAACAGAAGCTTCTCTGTTGTATGTGTTCTTCGTGAGAAGTAGTACTAGTTCTTGCTGTTGCAAGTAGTACTACTACTCTGTAGCAAGTAGTACTACTTTCCTGTAGCTACAGTATGCTAGTACTTTAGCCTTGCTTTTCCTGTGTTGCTTTTTGATCGAGTTGGCAGGGTCAAAGTTCCTTTTCTTGTGTGAAGTCCAACTCTGTGTTGCAGACTTCGAATATGCAAGCTTCGAATCTGCAGGCTTCGAATCAGCAGACTTCGAATCAGCAGACTTCGAATCTGCAAGCTTTGAATCTGCAGACTTCGAATCTGCAAGCTTCGAACCTGCAGACTTCGAATCAGCAGGCTTCGAATCAGCAGACTTCGAATCAGCAGACTTCGAATCTGCAAGCTTCGAATCTGCAGACTTCGAATCTGCAAGCTTCGAACCTGCAGGCTTCGAATCAGCAGACTTCGAATCAGCAGTCTTCGAATCTGCAAGCTTCGAATCTGCAGACTTCGAATCTGCAAGCTTCGAACCTGCAGACTTCGAATCAGCAGACTTCGAATCAGCAGACTTCGAATCTGCATACTTCGAATCTGCATACTTCGAATCTGCATACTTCGAATCTGCAACCTTCGAATCTGCAACCTTCGAATCTGCATACTTCGAATCTGCATACTTCGAATCTGCATACTTCGAATCTGCATACTTCGAATCTGCATACTTCGAATCTGCAACCTCCGAATCTGCAACCTCAGAATCTGCAACCTCAGAATCTGCAACCTCAGAATCTGCAACCTCAGAATCAGCAAACTTCGAATCTGCAGACTTAGTCAATCTGTTCTCGCGTTGCTGTTTAGTTTTTCTTTTTAAAAATGCGCTGGGTTTTGGGAGCAGGCCATTGATTCGAAAGAATTTTTAGGCGCCCATTCACCCCCCCTCTGGTCGCTACTTTCGGTCCTACAGAGGTTACCTGCAGCACTTGAAGAAATTTCTCGGAGTCCACCTTCCGGGTTTTCTTCGAAGTTTATCGGCCAGCTGGCCATCAGAGGCGGAACTCGGAGTCCAATGAACTCCTCTGCTAAGTCTCGCATGCTCATGCGACGACTTATTTCTTGCAGCAGTCTGAGGTGAGCTTCAAGCTGGCCCGGCTCCGGATGAACCTCTCCTTCCCTCCGGTAGAAGATTTCTTTGAGGGGTCCAGCCAAGGCGTTGTCCGCTCCTACTTCGGCATAGAACCAATGAAGGAACCAATCTGTGTACCATCTGGCATTGATAGCCTTCACTAGAAACCGAGTTTGATACTCATCTCGAAGCCGGAAGTTGATGCAGCCAAAAGCAATCACCATCTTCTCTCCTCTAGTTCCTTGGTAAGTCTTCGGCTGGCAGGAGGCTTTATGAAGCGCTGTGAAGATTTTGGCTCTCCCTTCGCAACCTTCGGCTCGCATCGCCCATTCGAAGATAGCTAGGTGTGCAATGGCATTGGATGACTATTGAGGAAGAGTAACATGCAACAGTTCCAGTACCTCTGAGAGAAAATCTACCACCGGAAGCCCCAATCCAGCCTCGAAAAAAGCTTCGAACACGACCACCTCTTCGGCTCATGGCGAAGGAATTACTTATTTGCCGGGTTGGTGGATCTTGATCCCCGGACTCATTTTCCCCTCAATCGTCGTTGCGTTGGACTTCTTCGAGCATGTCGATGGTCCCAGGCTATACAACTGGTCTGAGTACTTGGACGATGTCGGGAGACGATCATGAGGACCAATTGGACGGGGATTGCCCTAAGGCGCCACTACCGTTGCTGCCACCATCGCCTGTTGCCTGGCCATGTTTGAAACCAGAACGAGAGCTTTGTGACTGGTTTTCTCCATGAGAGAAGGTGGAACTTAGAGTTTGGGCTCAAAAAGAAGAAAAGGGGGAAAATGCGCGAGCAGTTGGTAAAGTAACCCAAACGCACTCTTACCCCTCTATTTATAGTCTATGTTCACATGCAGTGTACCATTCATATGTGTCTTTCTGTCTTCTTTACCTTTGCAATTTATCGTGACTCTTCATGAGAACTCCTCGTGAGAACTCATATCTTCGTGAGTAATGGCTATTTCTGTGAGTCTAACGGTTATTTGAGCTTCGCAAGGATTGTTTTTGAAGCTGCCTTGATGATGCCTTCGCATAGAAGCCAATTCGAAGATTACGGATCTCTGAATGCTTCAAAGGATGGTAAATTTCGCTAAGTCCCTGAGCATGAAAATATTTCTTGCGCATACTATTTTCCTTGCCATATAGGTTATTCAGAGAAGCGTATTCGAGGGGCTACTGTTGGGGGGGAAATATTTCTTCTCTAGGATCTTCAAGGTTGTAAGACAAAGACAATTCACCAGACCGAAGACTAAGACGTGTCTCTAGCCTAGCGTAGGATTAAGTCCAAAAGATCTGTCAAGACTCTCGTTCGAAGATACACTTCGAAGGTTCAATCTCCGTAGTGGACAACTGCCAGCAAGGACAGAAGACTTATCTTCTTTCTGATTAGATTAGTCTTTTACCATTTTAGCCCTATTAGTGGTACCGAAAAAGTGTCCACTATGTCGGTTGTAACTGAGGGGTAAAAAGGTCTTTTCCTTAAAGTTTGCACCTATAAATACCCCCATTCTCACCCTATAATAGGCATCGAATATTCAGATATTCAATACAAAACTTCGAACTACTTCGATCTATTATCCTATTCGGAGGCTTGAGATAGTTCTCTTCACAAACTCTTCGTTTGTCAGTTCTTAATCTTAGAGAACAGGTTAGTGTAATCTTTTACGCCAATAGTCCCGTTAGTTGATACAAACATAGGCAAGAGTTTTACTCATGTTCTTTTGTTTGGTCTTCTATAAAGGATTCAAATTATGGGTGTGCAAACATATTAAGCATACAATTAATATCATAAATCAAACAAGTACCAGCACAAATTCATGCACAATGACAGACAAAATTAAAACATGAATGTATGCATTCAATACTTATATAAGTCATGTGGCATCATATGTTCTTGAGATAGGTTTTAGGATGTAAATATGAAGTCATGAATACCTACAAAAATGATTCATAGTCACATTAAGTGCATAGGTTCTGTCAAAATTAAATGATAATATATTTACGCTTCTCACATACACATGTAGATAGCGCGAATTGCATACATGTGCATAAAAAACTATTGCAACAATAGCATAAATAATTTAGCCTTAATATTTAAGGCATGGTCAAAATAAAAATACAAAGACAGACTATGTTATAGTTCGGATAGCAAAATAATCAAATACTCATTAGGTTATGCCTAATGGTACCATATCAAAGAAGACAAGTCATAGCATATACGCATATATAGCGTGGTCATGATGTCCACATTAATAAAGATGACAAGCACTTATGTTCTACACATACCTAAACAAAAATCAATGTGGAGAAAAATCACGACACTTCTTCAACGGCGCTGGAGCAAGGATAGAATGTTATTTTCATTTATTAGCTTCATATCAACATGCATTGTAATTTTCTTTTAGTCGGAGCTCTTAATCAGGGGTTTTCTCTACGGAGATATAATTAACTAGATTATTATGTAAATGTACTAATTCTGGAAGTAATGGATTCACAATGACTGATATTTTATTTTTTGCATTTAAATTAAACAAACTTATATCGAATGATTTGTGGATAAGGCCCTTCTGCATACTTATTTTTAAAGGGGTCCCGTTTTCCCATCGTCAGATTCTAGCACACCCGGTGGGACTTACTTCTCCCCTCATCTTTGAGTTCCGACATAAATTATACGCAAGCAAAATATATTCATAGTGTACATGATATGACAAAAATGTGTTTATACGTGTTAAATATTTCATACTTTATTTTAATTTTTGGGCCAAATATATTTTTTGTATTAGAAAACTAACATATAGTTTTCTTTATGACAAGGATGGCGGGGCGAGTTCAACCTTTCATCACGTTGCGCTTTGGTTTGTTTTTGGTGGACATCCCTATGGGTCCCTTCCAAGCGGCCAACAGCAGCAGTTCACTTAATACAACTGCTGCATCACCAACCCCGACAGGCTGGGACCAAGAAGTGGACTCCAAGCAACATGATGAGTTTGTCCTTATCATATCCAAGTCTGCTAAGAGAAAGAAAAAGGTAATTGCAAAGGCACGTGAGGCCTCCTCACAAGAGTTGGTCATCACTGTTCATGAAGCGGTTTCCTCAGATATGCCACCTCTTTGGTTTACTAGGAGCACACGTGGAAAGCAGGCAATCCACAAGCCCTCACCAAGGTTTCGTTACACAACACTTGGCGAGTGGCCTATTCATGAAAAGAAGACACGCCCGTCAAAGGCGAAGCCAACTAACCCAGTGGAAAGTTCTCCATTGGTTCATATAGCTGGAAAAGAGGCAACAATTACAAAGCATAATGAAGCTCCAATGGTGGTTGCACCATCGAAACCCACAGTGGCAACATCTTCATCTACAAAGGTTATGCTGAATCAAACTCAGTGTTTGCAGCCACTTAATAAAGGTAAGGTTGTGATGATGGATGAAACTCACCACCAACAGCCCTTGAACAAAGTCAAGAGCAACACGATGGTGCAAGAAGCTTCACCATCTCATGACATAATATATAAGAAAACAAGCCAACTTCGAGCTGATGCGCCGGAGTTCATCCCCACGCCGGTCAATAAATCTAGCAGGGCATGATACAAATCAAAAAAAGAAGCGCACACTCCAATGGCAAGGGGTTTATCTCACACCCGAAGAGGTTAAATTAGCTATATAGATCCAACGGTGGTGCCTTCTGATCCAGAGTCATCCTTATCACCAATGCAATGTCCTTCCTTCGAAGGGTCATTCTCGCCATCTCGACACCGTTGGCGACGGCGCAACACTCGCCAAGCTTGGATTAATTTCCCTATGGTGATTGAAACTAGGGAGACAACTCGCTAGTGCAAGAAGGTGGGCCATACCATATACAATAGAACAAGGGGATCACCCAAGAATTAAAGGAGGAAGGATTGATGCTTCAAATGCATTCCTAGAAAGAAGTATCTACCAAACGTTGAGACAATTGTTGTCATGTGCTTCCACATTTGAAAATAGTGTGGGCGGCGCCATCATGAGACAAGCTAAAGCATTGGCCAACTAGCCAAAATACCAAGTGTTCGTAGAGCAAGACCCTTGGCGGCAAGCCTACATCAAGCAAGCTGCAAATGTTCATGCCAAGCGAGCAGATTACAAGCGAAGAGAATAGTCCATGCGAACAAAATCAACATGTAGTGCAATTTAGGGACTAGCTTCTTTGTTGCCTAGTCATGACCAGAGGGTGACAATAAATAAGAGGGTGCCAAGCCCATCCAAGAAGATAACAACAACATTATCTCCATGGCCGACTAGAAATGAGGCTTTGAATAAATAATTTGAGGTGTTTTCATAAATGCCGGTTGAGGTCAGAGAAATAGGGGATAGCACATGTGAAGCATCCTCTACCTCAGTGCATTTCAAAAGAAACAAAGCTAGAAAAAATGGTGTAATATGTCATCGTCTTGTAACTCGGAGTCTTGCAAATTCTCATGACTCAAGTTGTTGGAGTCTCATAGTCCCTTGTATGATGATGCAACTTATCCTCAAGATAATGCACCGGAGGATGTAAAGTCTATTGAGCCAAATTCTTGTTGACCTCAACAACCGTGTGTTGAGAAAGTTCTAGCAACGAATGAGACCCTATCGGTAGAAGAACGACTAGCTCAGCTCACAACATCATTGCAACAAAAAAAGATGAGTTGGCTGCTCTTCGGCACCAAGTAGCAAATGGTGTGGGGCTAAAAAATAAGGGAGAAGATTCTACCAGCCAAGAAGACCACCAAATGATGCCCGGTGTTAGCTTGGAAGCTATTCAGCGGATGATCACTAAAAGGGTTAAGGCACAATATATGCAATCACACTACTCTATGCATCCAGGGTATGTTAAACCATACCCTCTAGATGTTGATATGGTGCCTTTTCCGAGAAACTATCGACAACCACAATTTAGTAAGTTTAATGGAACTGGGTCACCGCATGAGCACATACCTCATTTTCTGGCAACTTGCCAAGATACAACTCACAATGGAGCTCTCCTCCTTCGACAGTTTGTACAAACACTGTCGAGGCCTGCCTTCACTTGGTATAGCAAGTTGTCACCATGCTCTATGAAAACTTGGGAACATATGCAAGATGCTTTTTTCGAGCGTTTTTATAGCACACAAAGAACTGTTGGCATCACAGAGCTGACACAAACAAAGCAGGGGGAAAATGAAAAGGCTGCTGACTTCATAAATAGATGGAGGAACCTTAGTGTGCACTGTCCTCAGCCCATTACAGAACATGAGGCTGTACGGATGTGTATGAACAACCTATAGCCTGATATGGCCATTTATTTGCAAGGTGTACGTCCCATAACTTTTGAAGAGTTGGCGTCCAGAGCAACTGACATCGAAAATTATGCTAAATATGTAGATCGTCATTCAAAGACAGTCGTAAAGCCAATAGATAAGAATGTTCCAAGAGATAAAGTTCCATTCAAGCCAAAGCAAGTTCAGGCTATGGACGCAACGACGGTGATCCCATCGTTACAAATAGATAGAGCATATCCAAGGAACAAAGAACTAAAAGGACCTTAAGTTGTCTGAAGACCAACTCTTAGTGAGCTCTAGAGTAAAGAATACTCCTTCACTGCAGAAGAGGTGCTAGATATTTTTGCTAGTTTGCAAGTGTTGGACCTTATAGAGCTTCCAAGGTAAAAAAAATACCAGAAGAGGCCTCTAAGTTTAATGAACCAAATTTCTGCCATTACCAACGCGTCTTGTGTCATACACTAAAAGATTGTTTTGTGGTAAAAAATATCACCCAGAAATTGATAGATGAGGGGACAATCAGTACAGACCTTTTGAAGAGTTTCAAGAAGGGAAAGAAAATGGCAGCTAACATCGCCACCATTCAAAATGATCTGGTGACTTGTGCATATTCAAATATGATTCCAAATTATGATCAACAAATTATGTTGCCAAAGTTTGAGTTTGCTCGCATTGTTGTCTCAAGAAATGCACCATATCTCTATGAGCAGCGAGCACAATTCAGAGGGACACATGGCAACAAGTCTAACCCATCAAATGGTGGAAAATCAGAAGAGCGTGGACAGCTCCAAAAAAGGGGAAGCGTGCTCGAAAGACTAATGTTAATGGTGAAGTCCCTCACTTTGTGGCAACAAGCTCTAAAAAATTGGCACGGATGAGGACGACACACATGAAGACTCCAATGCTTTTATAGTCATAGTCTTCAAAGAAGATGATGAACCATTGTACTTCCCTGTGGAAGAACCCCTAGAAGTAAACCAGGTTCAACTTAGATCGGGCTGTCAGTTGGCTGTCGTTCGCCCTCTCCCTAAAAATCCTAGAAACAAGGATGTAGCTTCAGATGAAACGACTGACCCCACTTCTAATGTGTCAGTCAGGTATGATGTAATTGCTCATTTGAAGAAAATACCAGCCATGCTTTTAATGTATGATGCTATGTGTCTATTTTCTAATATGCGAAAGGCTTTTATTACAACACTTTCATTTCCCGAGGATTATAGGGTAGAAGTGTCTCACACCAAAGCAAAATTAGCTGAAGTTCTAAACATAACATTCACAGATGAAGACCTACTATTAGGAGATAAGAAGCATAATCGTCCTCTCCTTATGTATGGTGAAATTGATAATTTGTCCATAAATAGAATTATGATAGATGGGGGATCTGCTATAAATTTATTGCCTCTACGTACCCTGAAAAGGATTGGGTATTCTAAGAAAGATCTCAGTCGATCAAATGTAATTATTCATGGCTTCAACCAGTCAGGCCAAGAGGCTATGGGCACTATAGCTTTGGTGTGTAAAATGGTGGCATTGTCTACTTATGTGACTTTCCATTTGATTGATGCTGCTACCTCATACAACGCCTTACTTGGACATCCATGGCTGCATGAAAATCAAGTGGTACCATCTACGCTTCATCAATGCATCAAATACAAAGATGCCAAAGGAGAAACAATAACAATTTTCGCCGATAAAAGGTCATTTACAGTAGCCGAATCTTTTTATGCTGATGCTAAATTTTATATTGAGCCCGTGGGTAAAATAGAAAAGTCAAACACAAAAGCAACATTGGAGCAAAGGTTCAAAAAAATGGAAACAAGAGAAAACTCATCAACTCAAAAAATATATCAATATATACCAGCTAATTTGAGAAAGGAGGTGTTGGCGCAAATGTTACGCCAACAGGTTTTCTGTAATCAAGAATGGACAAACAGGGAGTTTGTGCTTTAGGACTACTTTGAGCCTCCGAAATGGATAATAGCTCAAGTGGTCCGAATAAGTGTAGATGAACAATTTGTTCTGGATCCCCTTTTACAAGGTACAATGGGGGGTATTTATAGGGCAAAAAGCATAAGGAAAAGACCTATTTACCCCTAAATTACAACCGACATAGTAGAAACTATTCGGTATTATAAACAAGGTTATACACGGTAAAGCACTGCAAGGTAGATGGATAAGCTGGACATCCAATCAATCATGTCCTTCTGCTTTGAGGCCTCCATCTTCCCTTCGGAGGGTTCTCTAGGACTTCGCACCGTAGCACCCTCCAGTCGTGGCGACGTATGCTCCGAACAACAGTCCACCATCTTTGGGGTCCTCACTCAGCCAATGAAGGGTTAATCTTTAAGTCTTGGAAATAGAGTAATTTCCCCCAACAGTAGCCCCTCGAATACGCCTTTCTGTAGTTAACCTGTTTTAGAAATAAGGCAGTATACGAAAAGAACATTTCTAATTTCTGAGGCTTAAAGAGGACTTGGGGATGCTATGACTTAGCCCAGGATTTTGGACCCAATACTTTCGAACCTTCGCCTTCGAGTTCTTGATACAGTGGGAACGCTCATTGGGAAGGGAACGGTTTCAGAGTGCGAACATCGTGGGGATGGTTTCGGAGTACACACGTCATGGAGACGGTTCCGGAGAGCGAACGTCGTGGGGCGCCGTTAGAAGTAACCGTTACAGCGCAGTTAGCCGTTACCCTCTGTAAAAAAGGTAACAGTCGATTTTTACAGCGGTTGTACGCCGTTCCAATTACCGGACCCACCTGTCGGTGACGAAAGCCAAACCTGCAATGTGAAATCAATCAAAGAGTAGTACTTGTCGCGTGGTTATAAATGAGGGAGACAGAGATTAACAGAGATTTTTTACCGCATTCATCACCTGTGATTCACCTTTTCCCCAATCCTCCAAACTCTTGAACACTCGAGCACGATGGCGAGAACTAGACACACCACCCCGGCGGCGGCCAACACCCTGGCGCAGAGGCAGGCGTGGGCTGCTTCGGCAGCGGCGGCAATGGCGGGGGCTCCGAGCGGTGCTTGGCCCAAGAATCCTCGGGCGCTTCGTCCGCCCTCCAAGAAGAAGATTGCTCAAAGCTTCATCATCGGCCAATCCTTGAGCACCGCCGAGTCCATTGAAGAAGCGGTGGACGGAAGGTTGGGCGCTGGGCTGAGGACTCGAGTCCCCGGGACAGAGTCGACTCCAAGGCCGAGGAGTGGAGAGGTGGTGGTCTTCGAAGCATTCTTCGAAGCAGGCCTAGGGCTGCCGGCTGTAGACTTCTTGGCAGAGGTGTTGGACTTGTTCCATATCACCTTGCCTCAACTGTCCCCAAATGCCATCGCCCGATTGGCCATCTTCGAATGGGCGCTTCGGGCGGAGGGGTGCGAAGGACGCTCCAAAATCTTTGCCGCGACCCACGAAGCCATATGCCAACCGAAGCCACAAGACGGGCCAGGGGACTCCAAGGTGACGATAGCCTTCGACAGCGTCAATTTCCAGCTGCGGAGGGAGCACGCCCTCCGCTTCCCTACCAAAGATATAAACGACAGGTGGTACACCAACTGGATACTTCGGTGGTTTTATGCCGAAGTCAGAGAGGACTCCCCCCTCGCTGGTCCTCTCCAGGAGATCTGGTACCGGAAGGAGGCGGACATCTCTCCGAACATTAGCCTGCTCTCGATGAGGCTAGGGTTGCTTACCTCAATGGCTCGTCGTATGAGCATGCGCGACCTGGCTGAGGAGTTCGTCGCCCTTCGGATCCCTCCGCTCGGAGCCAACTGGCCGATTGTGTTCCCACAAGCTTCGGAGGGGGACCTCCGAAACTTAGGTAAACCTTCTCCTTGTTGCATCATATATAAATGAAGAAATCAATTATACTTATATTCTCATACCTTTTTCTTTCAGTGGCGCCTCTGGCATTGGATCCAGAGGACGTAGTTCGGGCCACCGAACGAGTTCTCGGAGCCCCTTCGGTGGCCGAGAGGCAAACAAGGTTGGAGCTGGTGGGGAGTTGGGAGCGATCCAACAGAGTGTGGAGAGCTCTCGGCATGGAGCCCCCGAATCTTCCTGACTTTGCTCCGACCGGAGCGGTTGGCCATAAGAGGAAAGCCGCTGCCGAGCCCTCCAAGAAAGCTGGCAAACAGCCGTTTCGGAGGAAGAAGGTAGCGAAGCACCCTTCGGAGTTGGCGCCCACCTCGTCTGTCTCGTCGCTGGGTGCGCAAAGCTCGGCCTCCGAAGAGGCAAAGGACTCCGATGGCCAGACAGCAGCGGCCTTCGAAGCCTACCTCCTGGGTGACGAAGATACAGGGGAAGTCCCTCCTCACACCTCCGTCGGGGAGGTGGTAAGTGTGACTCCGACTGCTCCTCCTGCGCCCGTCGTCGTTCAGGTGGAGTCGGACTCCCCTACTCCCAACTTGCCCGCACCTGAGGTGGTCCCTGCGGAGGCCGTGGCTCCGATGGAGAATGTTGAGGGCAGGACCTCGGGGGATGACTTCGCCGACATCCTCGAGATGTACGAAGCCTTGGAGGATCCAGCAATCCTTCCCCACGAAGCTCCCAGAGGTTTTTTCGAAGCTCTTCCCTTTTATACACAATACCTACTTGCTGTCTGTGAAAACATGCTTATTAATTTTGTTATTGAAATAGGTACCTCTTCGGGTGTTGATGCTTTGGTGGCGTCCGAAGCCCCTGCGTCTTCGGAGGCTGTCCTTCGAGCGGATCCCTCCGCGCCTCTGGAGGCTCCGAATTTGGCGGCGGAGAATGTGTCCTTCGGGGCAGACGACGTGCTCGCCGGGACGGAGTTGGCGACGGAGGTCACTCCTGTAGTGGCCGCCTCGACCACCGAGGTTGCCTCCGCCGCTGTGGTTCTAGTCGAAGAGGTGGTTGCCGATGGACGGAGTACTCCTGCTTCGCCCTCCTTCGTACCGGGGCGGGGCATGAGTATTTCTAGCCTCGGCCTTCTTCCTGGCCAGGCCGCACCCTCCGTTGGCAATTCGGAGGATGAGGCCGCAGCGGATGATGCTCAAGCTCTGTCTTGGCTTCCTCTGCTGGCTCCGTTCCTGGAGCACCGGAATGGCCTCCGAAGACTTATGGAGCCCCTAGCTGAGAGAAGCCAGGACATTGCCAATTCGGAGTTGATCTCCATCTTGAGCGAGGCCAGGGCTTCGACACTCAACACGGCCCTCGAAAGGGCTGCCCTTCAGGTATGAAAAAGACACAATAGCTACTTCGCATTAGTGGTCATAAATACTTTAGTACTTACTTAGTTCTCTTTGCAGCAATTTGTTCTTGCTAGAGCGGCAGCGACTTCAAACGAGGTCGAAGTTAATCGACTTAAACGGAAGGTCACTACCCTCCAGACGGCCCTTAACGACTCCACCGGGAGATCCCTCAGGCTGGAGGAAGAAGTCTTGGAGGAACGGAGGGATAGGGCGGCGTCGGACGAAGCCCTCGGAGCCCTCCATTTGTCTGCCCAGGAGGTCGAGGCCGAGCGCGTTGTCCTTCGAGCGGAGGTTGAAAGGCTCCACCAAGAGGCTGCTACCTCAAGTGCGCAGCTGGTGGAGCTTCAGGGGGCTCTTAGCCAGGCGATGGCCCTCAAGAGTTCTTTGATGCTTCGAGTGGCCGAAGTGGGCGCGACTGTTGCAGGCCTGGAAGCAGCGGAGAAGAAGAATTCTAGTACTGCGGACCGTACCTTGGAAGCCCTCCAGGGTACGCTGGAGTACTTCGGCACCATGTGCCCTTCGGCTTCTGCTGCAACCCATGAGCCCCTTGACCGGAAGCTGACGAGGATCCAGGTTGCTTCGTCGTTGATGAAGAACTCTGGTATTCGCTACGGGGAAATCTCCGGACAGTGTGCTGGTATCGGGGTTCTTCATCATCTTGAATCCCTTCGGATCCCCCTTGGCTCAGTCGAAGGCTCGTCCCCTGGAGGCTTCGCGGACGACGACTTGCTGCGGCCATCTTCGGAGGTGGCTTTGGCCTGGGAAGCCTTCCGGTCGACCTGGAAGACGGACCATAAGGCCGCAGCTAAGGCCTAGATTGACGAGGCCCGTCGGCAGAAGCAAGCGCAGACAAGGCCACCACTTCCTGCTGCGCCAGCCCCTTCGGTTCCTGCTCCGTCGGCCGACCCGCAGGTCTAGCCGCTTAGGACTGCTATGTATATGAAGCCTTGTAAACCCTGTTTTTATTAATGAAAAAGTTATAAACGGGAACTTGTCTTGGGTGTTCTGCTATTTTTTAGGTTTTGTCATGCCCTTCGAGCCCTGACTTCGAACTTCTGGAAATTACCGACGAGCTCCGAAAGGAGTGGGCAAACCTCGAGGGTTTGAGGCCTTACCGCCGCTCCCGCTTTTCTGTTCCTCGTGGAGACGGGGGGAAGATCACCCTTGAAGTTCGAAGGGACGTCTTAGCTTATATTAAAGAGGAAGAGAAGTCAAAGGGGTCCTCGTCCTCCGAGCCTATTGACTGGTCCGACTCGGAGTACCAAGTTGAAGACCCTACGAAGGCTGACTCCGAAAGGCTCCTGACATGGGCTGAGCTTCAAGAGGAGCAGAGGAAACTGCGAGCCTCGAAGAAGAAGAGAAGCATCTGGACTAAAAGGACGACTTCGGCGGCTTCGAGCTCCGAAGGGCAAAGTAGCCGTAGGGTTAGCTCTAGGGGCCGAAAGGGTCTTCGATTTTATTTAGGCTTAGACACAAATTTCTCTTGATGTACAATTATAAAGATTTAATGTGGAATGCTTCGAAAGTATGCTGTGTAACTCGTACCCTCCGACCCCCTTGTGGGTGGCGGATCCTTTACCATAGAAAAGGGTTCGCTAGGCACAATGACTGTCCGACCACCTGCATGCTTCGAACTTTGTACTTAAATTTGCTTTCGAAGATTAAAAATTTGCTCGCTCTTTTTTTAAGTCTTTAAACTCTTGTACGGATCCTAACAAGCCGGAGCCTTGAATCCGTAGGTTGGCTACCTTCGGCTCTTTTACAGATACTTCGCACCCGGTGGCCGAAAATCTGTTTTCTTTAAAGTCCTTAGACTCTTCTACGGACCCTAACAAGCCGGAGCCTGGAATCCGTAGGTTGGCCATGTTCGGCTCTTTTACAGATACTTCGCACCCGGAGGCCGGAAATCTGTTTTTCTTTAAAGTCCTTAGACTCTTCTACGGATCCTAACAAGCCGGAGCCTGGAATCCGTAGGTTGGCCACCTTCGGCTCTTTTACAGATACTTCGCACCCCGAGGCCGGAAATCTATTTTTCTTTAAAGTCCTTAGACTCTTCTACGTATCCTAACAAGCCGGAGCCTGGAATCCGTAGGTTGGCCACCTTCGGCTCTTTTACAGATACTTCGCACCCGGAGGTCAGAAATCTGTTTTTCTTTAAAGTCCTTAGACTCTTCTACGGATCCTAACAAGCCGTAGCCTGGAATCCGTAGGTTGGCCACCTTCGGCTCTTTTACAGATACTTCGCACCCGGAGGCCGGAAATCTGTTTTTCTTTAAAGTCCTTAGACTCTTCTACGGATCCTAACAAGCCAGAGCCTGGAATCCATAGGTTGGCCACCTTCGGCTCTTTTACAGATACTTCGCACCCGGAGGCCGGAAATCTGTTTTGCTTTAAAGTCCTTAGACTCTTCTACGGATCCTAACAAGCCGGAGCCTGGAATCCGTAGGTTGGCCACCTTCGACTCTTTTACAGATACTTCGCACCCGGAGGCCGGAAATCTGTTTTGCTTTAAAGTCCTTAGACTCTTCTACGGATCCTAACAAGCCGGAGCCTGGAATCCGTAGGTTGGCAGCGTAGCCTTTGAACCAATGGTTCGAAGGCAGCTGCCTGGGTCTTGAGAAAAATGCTCGGCTCTACAAGCATCTCTGTCCTCCTAATGCGTCCATCAGAAGTACGAGATATTCGAAGAGCAAACAAAGTTCGACCCTTATCTTTATTCATAGAGGGGAAGTTTTTACAAGTGATTACAAGGGGCCCCTAAGCGAAATAACGCTTGAGGTGCTCCACATGCCATGCATGCTTCAACTCTTCTCCTTCTAAATTGGCTAATTTAAATGACCCGGGGCGTCCTGAGCGTAAGATAACATATGGTCCTTCCCATTTGTTTCCTAGCTTCCCCGGAGCTATTACACTGCGCAATACCAAATGACCCGGTTTTAATTCACTTAGCTTTACCTTCGGGTCATACCATGTCTTGGTGTGTTTGTGGTATTTAGACAGGTTCACGACAGCATGAAGCCTTGTTTCTTCTGACAAATCCAGGGAAGTGCTCCGGTCACTTTCGTCCCCAGGCTGTACTACGCGAAGCGATCCACCTCTGAGCTCCGTAGGAGTCATGGCCTCATCTCCGAAGAGTAATCTAAACGGTGTGAACCCCGTTGACCTGGTTTGAGTGGTTCGAATGGACCACGAGATTTTGGGGAGCTCTTCGACCCACAGCCCCTTGGCCAATCCAACAATTCGGCGATTCAACCCGGAAAGGATGTTCCCGTTGGCTCGCTCAACAGCTCCGTTGGACTGTGGATGCCGTACTGCTGCGAAGCACAACTTAATGCCCAGTTCTTCACAAAATACTTGGAAGGTATCAGCTTCGAACTGGGTTCCATTATCCACCGTCAACTCTCTTGGAACTCCGAACCTGCATATGATATTTTGGCAGAAAAATCGTTGCACATTCTTCGAGGTGATAGCTGTTAGCGGCTCCGCCTCAACCCATTTTGAGAAATATTCGATTGCCACCACCGCAAATTTCAAGCCGCCTTTTGCCACTGGAAAAGGGCCTATGAGGTCCATGCCCCATCTAGCCATTGGCCATATTGGGGATATAACTTGAAGCTGAGCTGGCGAGCAATGGCTCCGTCTGCCCATCCACTAGCAGCCTTGGCATGTTCGAACTAGTTCTTCCGCGTCTCTTACTATTGTTGGCCAATAAAACCCTTGCCGAAGCGTCTTGCCTGCTAGCGCCCGAGGGGCTAAATGACCTCCGCATAGCCCTTCGTGGATGCCCCGAAGTATGTCTTGACCTTCGGGCTGTGAGATGCATCGAAGTAGGGGTGAACACACTCCGGCCTTGTATAGTACTTCATCAATAAGTTTGTAATTTCGAGCTCTTGCTTGAAACCTTCGAGCTTCCGGGCCTTCAGGAGGGTCCATGGTACTTTGTAACATGCTAATTATCGGGGCCCGCTAATCTGTAGTTGGAATGCACATTACTTCTGACGAGGGTATTTGGTCAGCCGCTGGCTGCTCTAGCTCTTCGTAGAAAGCACCCTCCGGGAGGTCCACCACTCCTGCTGCAGCCTTTGCAAGAATATCTGCAAGTTGATTCTCTGCCCGAGGGATGCTTCGAACTGTAAACCCTTTGAATGCTGCTTCGGCCTTGCGGATTTCTTCAAGGTATTGCGCGAGATGTGGGTTTTTTGCTTGGAAGCTTTTGTCAATATGCCCCGCGACGACTTGGGAATCTGTCTTGATCACTATTCTTGTAGCTCCGAGCGCTTTAGCCTTTCGGAGGCCTAGCAAGATTCCTTCATACTCGGCAATGTTATTAGTGGTTCTGAAGTTGAGCCTTGCGGAATACATGGCCTTTTGCCCTGATGGTGACAAGATGACGACCCCTGCTCCGGCACTTGATGCTTGATAAGCTCCGTCAGAGAATATTGTCCAAAAACCTTCGGAGGGTTCTTCCGCAGTCCAGATTGCAGATGGAGTCCATTCTGCTACGAAATATGCTATAATTTGAGATTTAACAGCTGTCCTCGGCGTGAAGGAGATTTCGAAGGGTGCCAGCTCGACTGCCCATTTTCCAATCCTGCCTGTGCAATCTTTGTTTCGGAGCATATCCCCAAGAGGATACGACGTAGGGACGATCAGGTTATGCG
Source organism: Zizania palustris (assembly GCA_019279435.1). NCBI lineage: Eukaryota > Viridiplantae > Streptophyta > Magnoliopsida > Poales > Poaceae > Zizania > Zizania palustris. Next base: position 78,822,746 of record JAAALK010000289.1, on the reverse strand, counting down.
CCAAGAAATAATGCCTCAGCTTCCGCGAGGCCATTACGAGGGCATAAGCAAACTTCTCGAGCTCGGAGTATCTGACTTTAGCTCCGGATAATGCCTCCGACACAAAATATACTGGGTTCTAGACTAGCTTTCCTTTAAGCTCAACTTCCCAGACTAGTACTGCGCTCACTGGTGAATTTGTTGCTGCAAGATAAAGGAGCAATGTTTCTTCTGGGAGGGGAACTGTCAAAATTGATAACCTTCCGAGGTATTCTTTTATATCATCGAAGCTCTTTTGACACTCCGATGTCCATTGAAAGCTTTCGGACCCCTTTAGTGCTTTGAAGATTGGGAGGCTCCGCTCTGCTGACCTGCCAGGAACTTGCTAAGAGCTGCAAGTCTCCCTGCTAACTTTTGAACCTGCTTCAAATTCTCTGGTGGAGCCATCCTTTGTAGTGCACTTATCTGTGTTGGGCTAGCTTCGATTCCCCTGCTCGAAACTAAGTACCCTAGCAGTTTCCCTTCTTGAGCTCCGAATATACATTTTTCCGGATTGAGGCGTACTCCACATGCTCGGAGGCTCTCAAACATTTCAGCTAGATCTAGGCTATGCTGGTGCTTTTGAGCATTCTTTATTACAATATCATCCATATAGGCCTCGACATTCCGGCCTATCTGATGACCTAGAGCCTTAGCTATTAAACGAGAAAAGGTAGATCCAGCATTCCGCAGCCCAAAAGGCATTCTTACATAACAAAATACTCCGGAAGGAGTTATAAAGCTTGTCTTGGCTTCGTCTTCGCGTTTTAGCCATACTTGATGATATCCGGAGTATGCGTCGAGGAAACTTAGCAATTCGGACCCAGCTGTGGAATCTACCAACTGATCTATTCGGGGCATCGGGTAGGGGTCTCGCGGGCATGCTTTATTTAATGAAGTGAAATCAATACACATGTGCCATTTGTTCGAGTCCTTCCTTACAAAAACAGGGTTAGCCAACCACTCAGTATGGGCTACCTCCCTGATGATGCCAGCCCTTAACAATTTTTCTACTTCGTCCTTGGCTAGGCTTTCTCTTTCTGCTGGCAGCTTGCGGAGCCCCTGGCACACCGGCTTGGCCTTCGGGTTGACGAGCAGGCTATGCTCGATGATGCTTCGATCGACCCCGGTGATGTCTTCGTCAGTCCAAGCAAATATGTCTAGATTTTTCCTGACGACTTCTTCTAACGAGACGGTTATTTCTGGAGATAGCCCCTTGCCGAATTTCACTTGGTACTCTTTGCCATCTTCCGAGATTATTCTTGTCTCAACATCACCCTCTGAGCTTGGCTTGAGCGAAGATCCCTTTGGAGGGTTCAAGGCCTCCGGTACTTCTTCGGCGCTTTCCGCCACATTATGCACTTGCCGGGGGTCCAATGGCTGCCCATGGCCATACTCCGTCCTCCTGGCTACAGCCTGGTCTCCTGAAATAGTAAGCACTCCACCTTGCGTGGGTATTTTGAGACAAAGGTAATTGTGATGTGCTATAGCCCCGAACTGGTTCAACATCCCTCGACCGAAGATAGCATTGTAAGAGTAAGGGGCATCAACCACATCGAAGATCACCTCTTCTACTCGGATCAAAGGCCCCTCTCCGAAGGCAACCTCGAGGCCTATTTGGCCGAGGGCATCGAGAGGCGGTCCTGAGAACCCTTGAAGCGGCCGGGCTGTTGGAAGCAGATGCTTCCGAGGTATGCACATCTGGTCGAAGGCCTGGACGAAGAGTATGTCTGCGGAGCTCCCGCCATCTACCAGGATCCTTCGAACGTTTGCTCCTGCTATATCAGCAGAGATGACTAATGGGTCAGCATGGGGGAACTTCACCCCCGCCGCATCGCTGGCTGTGAATGAGATGGGCACATGGGACCATTCTGGCATCCCTTCGGCGGAACTCGAGGTCCCAATGTGCCCGACCTCGCTGACGTACTCGCGGCGCTGTCTCTTGGACATGCTTCCGAGGGTCCCCCCTCCGGAGATGGGCAGGACCACCCTCTTGCCGCGGTCTTGCGGGTCTTCTTGCTTTGGTGGTGGCCTAATACTGGCCACCGGTAGTCGCAGGGGTGCTTCGAGGGCACCGGCTCGAGCCACAGTTTGAACAGGCTAGGAGCGTGCCGACGGTGGGGCCCGATCCGAAGTACCCCTCCCGGTATTTTGCTCAAGGTAGTCGCCCCGAAGGGCCAATACTGCCTTGCAATCCTTCGTATCATGGCTTCTATTGTCGCCATGCACACAACAGAAAAAACTCTGGCGCCTGCCAGGCATCCTTTCTTGAGGCTTTGGTGGCCCAGCCTTGAAATTCTTCGCATGCTGGAAATTAGCAGGTGCCTTTGAAGCTGAAGGTGCAATGTTTAGCACCTCCGAGCGGAAATGCTTCTTCCCCCGCTTGTACTCATTGAAGCGGTTGTCTTGTGGAGGTTGCAGAGTAGCGGAGGCTTCAGGCTCCCTTTTGACTTCTCGGAGGGTGGCAATGGTGCTTCAGCTCACCGAAGGCATCCTTCCTCCGCCTTGGCATACTACACGAAGTACGCCATGAGCTGTGCCACAGACGTCACCGGCTTCCGATGGAGTTTGCTGAGGAGGTCGGGGTTCAGCACCCCTTCGCGGGCAGCATCAACTACCGAGGAGGTAGACAGGCCCTTGATCTGTGACTTGGTGTGGGCGAAGCGCGTGAAGTACTCCCGGAGGGTTTCTCCCACCCGCTGCTTTACTTGAAACAAACTTCCTGTGGATATCGGGGCCACGATGGTACCTTGGAAGTTGCTCACAAATTTCTTTTTTAGCTGCTCCCATGAACTGATCGATCTTGGCTTTAGGGACCAGAACCAGCGGAGTGCCACGCCTTCGAGAGCGAGGGGGAAGCATTTTGCCATGGTGCTTCGCACCCCTCCTCTTGATTCTATTGCTAGGGCATAAGAGCGGGCGAACTCTCTGGGGTCCGACCCCCCGGAGTACTTGTGCAGCTTCGAGGCCTTGAATCTAGGGTCGAAAGGCACTCTCTGCAGATCCGAGTGTAACGGAGACTCGTTATCGAAGGATGCATTCTCGGCTTCCTCCGGGACTTGGATAACTTCTGGGGGATTGCGGGTTCCATCGTCTTGAGGCCCTCCTTGAGTCTCGGTGGAAGCTTGAGTGCGGAGGCGATCGGCGGCCTCTTGTCTCCACCTGGATACCTCCTCCTGAAGCCTGGCTAGCTGCGTAGCCTCGGTTTTGAGAGGGCCTTCGTCTTCGTCGGAGGGCACTTCTGGATCCCGGCTAGCTGCGTAGTCGGTCTGAAGCACCGTAGGAGGAGCCAGAGGGCCCCGGGGCACTCGACGCCCAGTGGTCTCGGCAGGGATCGCCGGATTAGCTGAGGGTCCGGCTCCATTGGTCCGAGGGGACCTTCGAAGGGGACCCGACGCCAGGCTACGCTTCGGAGGCATAGCTAGCCGCGAAGATGTCTTTGAGATGGAGGACTTCGAACGACTCGAGGGGTCGAGAGAAGGCCCTCGAGCTGCACTAGGAAGCCCTTAACTGAAGGGTGCGCAGAGTCTTGGGACCCCGAGGCTCCCTCCGTAAGTGTTCTTCGGAGTGCAGTCAGCAGTAGAGAACAAGCTTTTAGAACTTGGTTCCCCACGGACGGCGCCAACTGTTGGCGCAAATGTTACGCCAACAGGTTCTCTGTAATCAAGAACGGACAAACAGGGAGTTTGTGCTTTAGGACTACTTTGAGCCTCCGAAATGAATAATAGCTCAAGTGGTCCGAATAAGTGTAGATGAACAATTTGTTCTGGATCCCCTTTTACAAGGTACAATGGGGGGTATTTATAGGGCAAAAAGCATAAGGAAAAGACCTATTTACCCCTAAATTACAACCGACATAGTAGAAACTATTCGGTATTATAAACAAGGTTATACACGGTAAAGCACTGCAAGGTAGATGGATAAGCTGGACATCCAATCAATCATGTCCTTCTGCTTCGAGGCCTCCATCTTCCCTGCGGAGGGTTCTCTAGGACTTCGCACCGTAGCACCCTCCGGTCGTGGCGACGTATGCTCCGAACAACAGTCCACCAGCTTCGGGGTCCTCACTCAGCCAACGAAGGGTTAATCTTTAAGTCTTGGAAATAGAGTAATTTCCCCCAACAGGAGGGGGAACCAATATTTCGGGTGGTGAATGAACCATACCCTGATAAAGGTATAGAATTAACAATGCCTCCACCTTCTCTGATACAACACAAAATAAGACATGCACGAAATGAATTGCGCAAATTTGTTCTAGCCAAAAATAAAGCTATAACTTCCACACATGTTACTTTATCAAATAAAGATAATGAGTCTTTGCCTATTTCTTTATATGATAACAAGGTGTTGTAAATAATGCAGCAAATGGTTATGACATCGTCACATGACCATCTTTATTTGGTGGCCGGGGGCAGCTTGCACCATTTATCAAGTTGCTATCACAAGTACAGTTGGACGCTCTGCATGAGGACAAGAAATTAATGGAAGAGAAATATGGCTTGGGTTATCAAGTTTGTATGACTTTAGCTGAGTTTATAGACATGATAGAAGCATATCCACAAATGGAAGATGGAAACCAATCAACGGTTCATGAGTTGGAAGAAATTTATATCGGGACTCTTGATGATCCTTGTCCAATCTACATTTGCAAATATATGTCTGAAGAGAATAAGAAAGAATACCATAAATTTCATTCCTCAAATAAAGATGTATTTGCTTAGTCTTATGATGAAATGCCAGGTTTAGACCCCACAGTTCCAATGCATCAGTTAGCCGTATGAGAGGATGTTTCACCGGTAAAGCAACCGCAAAGAAGGTTCCACCCAAATGACCTCCCAAAAATTGAAGCTGATGTCGATAAACTCATAGATGCAGGGTTTATTAGGGAAGTTAAGTACCCCAAGTGGTTTTCTAATATTGTCCTCGTTAAAAAGAAGAACGGACAAACTCGTGTATGTGTCGATTTTAGAGATTTGAATAAAGCATGTCCAAAAGATAATTTTCGAATTCCTATTTCTGAAATTCTCATGGATGCCACTATGGGATACGAAATATTTTATTTTATGGATGGTTTTTTAGGATATAATCAAATAAGAATGGCACCAGAAGATGAAGAGTTAACTGCTTTCCGAACACCAAAAGGGATATATTGTTATAAAGTTATGCCCTTTGGATTAAAAAATGCGGGTGCCACATTGCAACGAGCCATGATAGTTGTCCTAGATGGGCTGCTACATGACATGGTAGATTGCTACATAGATGATATCGTCGTGAAATCAAGAAAAGAGAAAGATCATTTACAACATTTAGTCGTTGTATTCAACCGCCTTAGAAAATATGAATTAAAGATGAATCCAATGAAATGTGCATTTGGAGTATCATCTAGAAAATTTCTAGGATTTATCATCACAAAGCAGGGTATCAAAGTTGACCAATCCAAAATAAAAGCCATAGTTAGGATGCCACCATCAGTGAACCTACATAAGCTAAAAAGCCTTCAAGGCCACTTGGCATATATCAGACGATTTATTTGAAATTTGTCATGTCGATGCAAGCCTTTTTCTCGACTTATGAAAAAAGAGGTCCCTTTCGAATGGGATCAAGCGTGTCAAAATGCGTTTAATGAGATTAAGAAATACTTGATAAATACACCTGTCCTAAATGCCCCAATCAAAGGGCGGCCTCTTATATTATATACAGCGACATTGTCAACATCCTTAGACGCACTTTTAGCGAAAAATAATGACATGAGAAAGGAAATGTCGTTATACTACCTTAGTCACACATTTGTGGGGGCAGAATGTAATTATCTAGACATAGAAAAAATATTTCTAGCACTTGTATTTGCAGTCCAAAAACTTCGACACTACATGTTGGAGCATAATGTGCATCTCGTTTCAAGAGCAGACCCTCTAAGATATATATTGAATAAAATGGTCCTCTCAGGAATACTAGCTAAGTGGGCAATGTTCTTGTCAAAATTTGACATCACTTTTGTCCTTGAAAAATCAATAAAAGGACATGCATTGGCTGATTTTCTCGCAGCACATCCTGTACCAGACAATTTTCCTATCGACAATGATTTGCCTGATGAGGAGGTACTTGCTACATCGGTTACAAGTTCATCATGGAAAATGTATTTTGATGGTGCCTGTCGTCAATCAGGGGCCGGTGTAGGAGTAGTGTTGATCACGCCAAACGATGGCATAAAACCATATTCATTTACATTAACAACAGCGGTGTCCAGTAATGCTGCTGAGTATGAAGCATTGATAATTGGGCTTGAGATAGCCTTAAATGTGAGGCTTGTGGGATCGGAATGGAGACTAGAGGTGGGTGAATAGGCGCCTCAACAAATTCTTGTGAATATGATGACCTTTACAAATCACCCAATGCACCTCTAAATGAACAAGTGGAAGCAGGTGTAGTAAACACTCCGATAAAAATAGATGCTATCACACTCCTATCTGATATTATGTCAAATGATAGATTGAGGGATCACCAGCCCTGAATTTGCACACACAAAGACTGCACTTTAAAATTAGCTCTGAAACCTTTTCTGTTCTATACAAAAGACTCACATAAAAAACAATTTCAGAATGGGCTTAGTGGAACATGTGCTCGGCAGTACATGCAGTTGTTAATGGTGAAAAGCATCACTGCATACGGCAGCACATATCGGCAAGCTGGGAAAGAAAAAGGAGAAAAATGTTTCTAGATTCAACTTTCAGCCTTGAAGATTTTATAGCATATAGATGAGCCAAAAACTATATGTAGATTTGTTCAAAACCTTTTGCAAACTTCAAACAATGAACCCTTACAACTTGGACAACAAGAGTTATGCAGAACTCAGGTCCAAAAACAGAACCAAAAGAGATCTAAAATCACCTCAAAGAATGAATCCTGACTGAAAACAGAAAACTTGGTAGAAATCAAAAGTTTTCAGAACTTTTTAGGCACTTTGTTGGACATAAAAATATATGCAACAGTGGTTAAAACCTTTTACAAATTTCAAACATGGAACCCTTGAAACTTGAACAACAAGGGTTATGTATAACTCAGGTCCAAAAACAGTACCAAAACAGATCAAAAATCACCTCAAAGATTGAATCCAGACTGAAGACAGAACTCAACACAGCAGAAATCAGAAGTTTCCAGAACTTTTTAGGCACTTTGTTGGACATAAAAATATATGAAGGAGTGGTCGAAAACTGTTGAAAACTTCAAAAATAGAACCCTAGAAACTTGTACAACAAAAGTTGTGAAGAACTCAGGCCCAAAAACTGCATCAAAACTCAGCTCCAAAACTGAATCACACAAGGATGAACACTACCTGGGCTGGAAGCTCCTGTGGCTGCGCTAGAAGCTGCTTGATCCGACACAAAATGAATGACCAGTAAGCACGAATTAAGAGCAATAAAAAGGCTAGAACAAAATAGAAATTGTGGTTGGTAGCCCCCAAAATGTTCAGTTGAAAGAGTCACCTAAACCATAGGCCTTTGGGTCCTTTATATAGGCAAGCCTATTAAAGAAATCTCCAAAATGCCATTAGGGTAAAAGTTTTAGATATTTACCTAATTGCCATAATGAATTTTCAGAATTACAAATTCTGAAAAATCCATTAATGCAAACTCCTAATTTATTACATCATTGACCCTATTCTTTTAATATTTTTTTCAAAATTAAGAATTCTGAAAAATACTAAAAGATTACACTTAATCTAGACGACAAAATAGAAAAAATAAACTCCTAATTACTAGATTTAAAAACATTTTCTGTTGTGACGATTTTCAGCAAAAACCGACAAAACCTCCTCTGGCATCCTTGATCCTCTGGCATCGAGCTCCCCGCTTGACCCTTGATCACCCGCCATTGACAGTTGGTTAGCATCTCTACGCTGCACACATGAGACAAGCCAAAACAAGAGACGCAACACACACCGATCCCTTCGGTATAATCCATGTCCACACATTGATCCCATCGATGCAATCAAACCATCACTCACTCATCACTCTAGATCGAGCAATCTTGTCAATCACTCACATACAGGCAAAAACCAAAGTGCAACCTCACTTGGTTTCACAAGGCTGGACACACTATCCATCTATGGAGATTCCCAACTGATAATTAATCAACTCTTGGGTATATATACAGTAAGGAAAGAAGGGTTGTTGCCATATTTCTCTAGAGCAAAACACCTAATGACCATGTTCGTCGAATTAAATATTGAACATGTTGTAAGAAGTCAAATTGAAAAGGCCGATGCGCTAGCAAGCTTAGCTGCTAGCATGTCACTAAGTGCTTACCAAACAATGGATATTCGAGTGGAGGAACATAGAGTGTTACTGATACTCACTGAATCACTGAAAATGAACAAGAAGCGACTGATGCGGCAATGATGACACATGTGTGTGTGATTGAAACATGAGACTAGAGGTCACCCATCCTCGATTATCTACTCCACGGATATATACCTTTAGAGTCAGCTGAACGAGCAACAATTCGAAAAAGAGTAACATGATATACATGTATAAATGACACGCTTTATCGACATTCATATGATGGCATATTGTTGCGATGTATAGCTCGCGATGAAGTGGTAGATGCCTTGAATAAAGTACATGCTGGAGTCTATGGGTCACATCAATCGGGGCGAAAGCTATATTATCAATTAAAACATTTAGGCTATTACTGGCCAACCATGTTTGAGGATTCCATAAAATTCTCACAGAAATGTCATAAATGTCAAATATACGCTGATTTTATCCATCAGCCTCATGAGTCGTTACATCCAACGACCATGTCATGGACGTTTGAAATGTGGGGAATGGATGTAGCAGGACCGGTACAACCTCCATCATCTTGATAAGGCTCTAGATTTTGTAGTGCCTTTGATAAATGGCTCAAAAGAAAATCATTTAAAGAAGATCATTTAAAGAAGGGGACTTAGTCCTCGCAATTATCTGTCCCATGGATATTACATATCGGATGCATCGAAAATTTGAACCTAAATGGGAAGGTGCTTATGTCGTGAAAGAAGTATATTCTAGTGGTGCATATAGGATCATTTCTCCCCATGGCGAGTATTACCCAGCTCGGATAAATGGAAAATTCTTAAAACATTATTATGCATAAAACAAACAATTATTTTAAAGATAGATGATAGCCAGTAATTAAAAATGCCCTCATTCAATAGTGAAGTAACATAACAATCTGAGTACATAAACGAAATGCTCCAGCCCTCATGAGCCTAAACTATGGATACATAAAAAAAGAATAAGAAAACGAGTAATATACAATGCTCCATTTCATGAGGTTGCATACCTTACACCAGTGAATATAGGTGCATATACAACCTGGAAAATGGAATGATACTCCAAACCTCAAAAGCCCGAAACAAATCAAAATTAAACAAGGAGGTTCTTTAGCCTAAAATAAATATGGTGTGTAGGTAGCAAAAGACTCCAAAATAATGGGAGTGTTTGTTACAATATGAAGCAAGCATTACATGAGCAATAATAGCTTGCATATCAAGAAATGTAAATAATTCGATGCTACTTTAAATAAATCAACTACCAACAGACACATATATATAGACCATATATTTCACAACCAAGCTTGCTGATATAAACAATGATCTAAAAGAATAAAAAATGAGATTCAATGAACAATAAAAGTTTGTCTTATGAGTCATATGATCATGTAAACATAAAGTTCCAACACAAGCAAGATAACATGAGGATAAATAAAGGGAACATGACTAGTCTGAGAGCTATCAGACCATGTCTTCACACTCTACAAGAGATCAAGGATGTTGGTGACAAATATATAAAAAAATCCCTCTCAAGTATATCAACAAATATCCAAAAGTTAACAAACTTGGCGTGATATTGCACCCACACATGATTTTTCATACCTCAAAATACATTGTGTTGGGGGAAAATATCTCATCTTCGGGGTTATTACCGAAGCAACATAAAGGCAGACAGCGGATTCGAAGGTTCCCAGACGATCATCTTCGAAGATACCCGGAACCAAGTTCGAAGTACGAAGATAGGCATTGGTTCGGAGTACATCTTCGAACTAAGGCTTTTCAAGATCTTTTTTGCCAAGTAAGATGGAAGACTTATCTTCTTTCTCATTAGATTAGTCTTTTACCATTTTAGCCCTATTAAGGGAACCGAATAGTTTCCACTATGTCGGTTGTAATAGAGGGGTGAATAGGTCTTTTCCTTAATGTTTGGGCCTATAAATACCCCCCATTTCACCCTGTAATAGGGACCGAATACAAGTTATTCAATACACACATTCGAACTATTCTAAGTTATTATCCTTTCGGAGGCTTAGAACAGTTCTCTTCGCAAACACTTCGTTTGTTAGTTTCTCTTCTACAGAAACCTGTTAGCGTAATCTTTTACGCCAACAGTTGGCGCCGTCCGTGGGGAACCTAGTCCGAAAAACTTCGTTCTCTACCAACTTCTTACATCATGCCTCCTAAGCGGAGCGCACCCCGCAATCCCACTCGGAGGTCCTCTCGGATCTCCGGAGAGATACCATTCGACACAGTTGAAGTCGGAGGACCTTCGACATTCCCCCCACAAACTCCGGAAGGGGCTTCCATCCCTCGAACATACGAAGCTTCTCCGCCAACCCCTTCCATACTCCAACCGCCCGGAGTCCCTTCTCCACCCTCCATCCCGATTCGAATTGATCCTACCAGTTCTCAAGACCCGGAAGATCCTTCCGAAGGAAATGAAAATAACCTTGGAGATATGGCCACTCAAATGGCCAACCTTCAAGCTGAAGTGGCAAGGTGGCGACAGGAAGCTGCGAGCAGGCTTCGCTCTCAAGCCACCCCAACCATCCCAGAAGTGCCCGAAGACGATGATATCGATTATCCCGAAGCCCCGGAGAACGCCTCCTTCGACAATGAATCTCCGCTGCATCCTGAGCTGCAGAAGGTTCGCTTTGATCCAAAGTTTAAAACTTCGAAGCTCTGCAAGTATGCCGGAGATGAAGATCCCGGAGAGTTCGTTCGTTCTTATGCTCTAGCAATTGAGGCTAGCGGAGGAGTTCGAGACACCATGGCGAAGTGCTTCCCTTTAGCTCTTCAAGGGGTGGCATTGAGATGGTTCTGGTCCTTGAAGCCAGGATCAATCAATTCATGGCCGCAGTTGAAGAAGAAGTTTATAAGCAACTTTCAGGGCACCTTCGTGCCTCCTATGTCAACAGGAAGCCTTTTCCAGGTAAAACAGCTCCCCAGAGAAACATTGAGGCAGTACTTTAAGCGCTTCGCTCATACGAAGTCGCAAATTCGGGGGCTGTCCGCATCTTCAGTGGTTGATGCAGCTCGGGAAGGCGTCAGTCATCAAGGCCTTCTGGATAAGCTTCATCGGAAAAGCATCTCCTCGGTCTCTCAGTTGATGTCATACTTCGAGGAGTATGCGAGGTCAGAAGAGGGTTGGCTTCGGAGGACTGCTGCTACTTCATCCATATTGCAAGAAGTCAAAGTAGAAGTGAAAACTTCGGCACAGCCGCAGGAACCAGTCTTCGAAGTGCAACATGATCGGAGAAGAGGACAAAAGCACCCTCGCTCTGAAGTCATGAATATTGCACCCCCACAAAAGTTTGCACCAAGAGCTCCACAGTCTACGGGGAACAAGGCCAGCAGCTGGAGGCCGCCAGGGAAAACGGCTGGCAAGGGCCAGACCCTTTTCTGCTGCATTCACGGAGAAAATCGAAGCCATGCAATTGATACTTGCAAGGCTATACTTACCCTAAGGGGAGAGTACTTAGAGAGAACTTCGGGTCGAGGCAGTACCGACCGAAGTCCAGCGGCAACGCGCCCAGAGCCGGTCCAGGCTATGGCGCAGATAGAAAATTTTGATGCTGCAAGACACCCTCCGGTGGCCAATGTTATGCCACCTCCGAAGCAAGAGGAAGGGCAAGATAGAGGAAAAAGAGTAGTTCTCCCTATCTCCGGAGGAGGTACCCTCGGAAGCATGTCCAAGAGACAACGAAGAGAGTACGTTCGGGAAGTAGGTCATATTGGGACTTCGTCATCTGCAGCTGCAATGCCAGAATGGTCTCACGTTCCGATATCTTTTCTGCGAAGGATGCAGCTGGTATTAAGTTCCCGCACGCAGATCCATTGATTATCACTGCTGATATTGCGGGCACTGAAGTCCGAAGGGTGTTAATTGACGGAGGTAGTTCGGCAGATATCATTTTTGTTCAAGCCTTCAATCAGTTATGCATTTCTAGGAAGCATCTCCTTCCAGCAGCTCGTCCTCTGCAAGGCTTCGCAGGACCACCGCTTGATGCACTTGGCCAAATAGGCCTAGAAGTTACCTTCGGAGAAGGTTTATTGGCCCAGACTGAGGAAGTAATTTTTGATGTTATAGATGCCCCGTATGCTTACAACGTCATCTTCGGAAGGGGCATGCTAAATCAGTTCGGAGCTGTGGCGCATCACAATTACTTGTGCATGAAGATGCCCACACAAGCAGGAGTCCTTACAATCTTCGGAGATCAAGCCATTGCTCGGAGGGCGGAATATGGTCATGGTCCCCCTCTTGATCCGAGGCAAGTAAACAGTGTGCAGGATAATGAAGAAATTTTTTCAGCCTCCTCCGAAGCTTCGAAGAAATCCTTTCCGAGACCAAGTCCCGAAGGAGAGATTGCAACGAAGGTAATTGTTAAAGATGGTAAAGAGTATACTTTTCAATTTGGCAAAGATTTACCTCCCGAAGTTGCAACCTCCTTGGAAAAGGTGGTGGAAGAAAATTTGGATGTCTTCGCTTGGTCTGACGAAGATATCACCGGAGTCGATCGGGATATCATTGAACACAGTTTACTTGTAAACCCAAAGGCCCGGCCTGTTCGACAAGGTCTCCAGAAGATGTCCGCAGAAAGAGCTGCTCTAGCTAAGGACGAAGTTGAAAAATTGTTGAAGGCTGGGATTATCAGAGAAGTGGCTCACACAGAATGGTTAGCCAACCCAGTCTTCGTCAGAAAGTAGTCTTCCAGGAAGTGGCGCATGTGCATCGATTTCACATCCTTGAATAAAGCATGCCCACGTGACCCCTACCCCATGCCCTGAATTGATCAGCTGGTTGACTCCACCGCAGGTTCGGAGTTATTAAGCTTCCTTGACGCGTATTCTGGTTATCATCAAATATGGTTGAAGCGTGAAGATGAAATCAAGACAAGCTTCGTAACTCCTTCGGGAGTCTTCTGTTATGTAAGAATGCCCTTCGGCCTAAGAAATGTCGGGGCTACTTTTTCGAGATTAGTTGCTAAGGCTCTAGGTCATCAACTAGGTCGCAATGTGGAGGCCTATATGGATGATATTGTAATAAAGAGTGCTTTAAAGCACCAACATAGCCTAGACTTAGCAGAAACATTCAATAGCCTTCGGGCATGTGGGATCCGTCTTAACCCCGAAAAATGTATATTCGGAGCTAAGGCTGGAAAATTGTTAGGGTATTTAGTTTCAAGCAGGGGAATTGAAGCTAGCCCTACTCAAATAACTGCGCTGCAGAAGATGGCTCCTCCGGAAAATTTAAAGCAAGTGCAAAAGCTGACTGGGCGTCTGGCAGCACTTAGCAGGTTTTTATCAAGGTCTGCGGAGAGGAGCTTGCCTATATTTAAAGCATTGAAAGGGTCCGAAGATTTTGCATGGACACCGGAGTGTCAGAAAAGCTTCGAAGATATTAAAGAGTATCTCAGTAATCTTGCTACACTCACGGTGCCTACTTCGGACGAAACCCTACTCCTGTACCTTGCAGCTACAGGTTCTGCTGTCAGCGCAGTCCTTGTCAGAGAAGTGGATTTCAATAGGAAGTTGGTCCAAAATCCTGTTTATTTTGTATCCGAAGCATTATCAGGAGCGAAGACAAGATACTCTGAACTTGAGAAGTTCGTTTATGCTCTGATAATGGCTTCGAGGAAGCTAAGACATTATTTTTTGGCTCACAATGTAATTGTACCAACTTCGTATCCTTTAGGAGATATGCTCCGAAGCAAAGATTCCACTGGAAGGATTGGAAAGTGGGCAGTCAAGCTAGCACCCTTTTGCATATCTTTCTTGGCAAGGACAGCTATCAAATCCCAAGTCCTAGCAGACTTTGTAGCAGAGTGGACTCCACCTGCAAATTTGGCTCCGGAGAAGTCAAGTGACGGAGTTTGGACTGTTTACTCAGATGGGGCTTTTCAAGCATCCGGAGCAGGCATTGGGGCAGTGTTGATTTCACCGTCAGGGCAAAGAGCAATGTACTCCGCAAGACTCAACTTTAAGTCTACCAATAATATAGCGGAGTACGAAGGGATTTTATTGGGACTTCGAAAAGCACATGCTCTAGGGGCTACAAGAATAATTATAAAGACAGATTCTCAGATAGTAGCAGGGCACGTAGACAAAAGTTTCCAAGTTCGGCATCCACAGCTTGCAAAGTATTTAGAAGAAATCCGTAAAATCGAAGCACACTTCAAGGGTATTTCCATTCGGAGTATACCAAGAGCGGAAAATGTGCAAGCGGACATCTTAGCGAAGGCTGCAGCCGGAGCTGTGGATGTGCCCGAAGAAGCTTTCTATGAGGAACTCAATATACCTTCGGTGCCACAAATTCCTTCTGCGGAGATTCTTTGCATTCCTAGTGCAGATTGGAAAAATTCGATCATGGAACTTTTACAGGGAGGAACAAATTTGCCCGAAGAGCCCCAGTTGTCAAGATTAAAGCTCAGAGCCGGAAACTATCAAATAATCAACGGTATATTATACAAGGCCGGAGTATGTTCCCCTCTACTCCGATGTATATCCCAAGCCGAAGGCCAAGAAATTCTTCGAGAAATTCATGAAGGCCTTTGTGGCAGCCATTTAGCACCTAGAGCTTTGGCAGGAAAAACACTTCGCCAGGGGCTTTATTGGCCTACAATCACAGCTGATGCGGAGAGCTTAGTCCGCACTTGTGAAGGATGCCAGTGGATGGGTCGACGGAGTCATCGCCCACCAACAGCTCTTCAAGTCATTGCTCCGGTATGGCCTATGGCCAGGTGGGGTATGGATTTAATTGGTCCCTTTCCGGTAGCAAAGGGAAATCTAAAGTTCGCAGTGGTAGCTATTGAATATTTTTCTAAGTGGGTGGAAGCAGAACCCTTAACAGCTATCACTTCGAACAATGTACAGAAATTATTCTGGAAGAACATTATTTGCCGGTTCGGAGTGCCTAGATACCTCACAGTTGATAATGGAACACAATTCGACGCAGAACCCTTCAGGAAGTTTTGCGAAGATCTAGGCATTCAGCTATGTTTACTGCAGTGAGGCATCCTCAGACTAATGGAGCCGTAGAGCGA
Organism: Zizania palustris; assembly: GCA_019279435.1. NCBI lineage: Eukaryota > Viridiplantae > Streptophyta > Magnoliopsida > Poales > Poaceae > Zizania > Zizania palustris. The sequence goes on along the minus strand of JAAALK010000289.1, from coordinate 78,807,371 downwards.
GCCAATGGAAATATTTTATCAGGGCTAAATCGAAGAATAGTAGGATTAGCAAAGGGACTGTGGACCGAAGAGCTTCCAAAGATTCCGTGGTCCATTCGGACTACGCAAACAAGGTCCACAGGTTTTACTCCATTCAGACTACTATTCGGAGATGAAGCTATGACTCCAACAGAGCTCAAAGGGGGATCATTTCGCAGCACCGAAACGGACATTGAAGAAGAAAGACAAGCTTCGTTAGATTTATCAGAAGAAACAAGACTTCGGGCTGTAGCTAATTTATCAAAGTATCATCAGCAGACGAAGGCTTGGTATGACCCGAAGGTTAAGCTCAATGAACTAAGACCGGGTCATCTTGTTCTACGAAGCATTATAGCTCCAGGGAAGTTAGGCAATAAATGGGAAGGTCCATACCTAATTGTCCGCTCAGGGCACCCTGGTTCATTTAAATTAGCTAATTTAGAAGGTGAAGAGTTAGCACATACTTGGCATGCGGAGCACCTAAAGCGATACTTCGCATAAGGGCTCCTTGTAATTCGCTTGTAATCATCTTCTAAATCAATAAAGCATATGATCCTGATAGTGCCTTCCCCTCATAGACTTCCAGCTTCCAAGTGGACGCACTGGAACCGCGGGGTCGACCGAGAGGGAAGTGTCATGAAGCTGGGTTGTATTTTTGGACTTCGAACCCATAAAGTTCGAAGCTTCCGACGTGGGGGCTGGCATAATCCGGAGCCCAGGCCACTGGCTTGTAGGCATCCGTAAAAGAGCCCAAAACCACATCCTACGGAGTCCAAGCCATTGGCTGGTAGACTTCCGTAAAAAGAGCCGAAGGTGGCCAAAATCTGCGGAGTCCAAGCCATTGGCTGGTAGACTTCCGTAAAAAGAGCCGAAGGTGGCCAAAATCTGCAGAGTCCAAGCCATTGGCTGGTAGACTTCTGCAAAAAGAGCCGAAGGTGGCCAAAATATACGGAGTCCAAGCCATCGGCTGGTAGACATCCGTAAAAAGAGTCCAAAGAGACCATTGCAAACTCCGAACCATTGGTTCGACAGAGATCGCAAAAACAAGCCGAAGGTGGCTAAAGCAAAACAGAATTTGAGCCATGAGCTTCGAATGTCTGTTAACATAGTCCGAAGTGACAAATTTTTTAAGACACTAAAGTGTCCTGAAAGTTATCTCAAGTGATTTCTTTCATAAAACAAAGGTACTAAGTTACCATTCTTCCGACTGCAAAAAGTCGAAGACATTTCATAAGATTTTAAAAAATCTTTAAATGACAGAGGGGCTCCGAACCCCCAAAAAATTGTACTCCGAAGTTTTTTCTTTGCGCATAACCATCTTTGAATACATTTCGAAGTTGCTTATACCCAAAGAGGGGCTAGTAAATATGGAGACAATTTTAAATCGGCATTCATTATTGAAATAAATGTGTTTACAGATTACACTATGAAAAATTGGTATCTATACCAAGAAGGAATCGGAGACCTCTTCGGTCCCTAGAGCTAGGGGTGGAACGACTAGTTCCAACATCGGAAGTTCTTATAACTTTACGTTTAACTCTCTTCCTCCCCCTCGAAGCTCTAAAATCCTTTTGCTCTTGTTGAAGTTCGGCCCAAGTTCGAAGCCGTTCAGGGCTTCTTTCCCAGCTTCTAAGATCTTTAGATCTTTTATTTCGAGCTTCACCTTCGTCTTCAGACCAAATAGTGTCTTCAGAAGACGAGGTGTTTACGTTAACCTCTTTCTCTTCCTCTTTAATATAAGACATTACATCTTTGATTACTTCGGGCGCAATTACGCCGGAGTCATCTCGAGGAATTAGAAATCGAGGATGCTTGTAAGTCTTTAGAAGTTCGAAGGTATTCCATAATGAGCGGAGTTCGTCGTTAAGCTCTAACACTTCGATATCTTCCATAAGAGGCAAAGCCTAAAAATATGACAAACAAGATTTTCATTGATAAATGTTTACAAGCATGAAGCTTTACATAGTCAAAAATCCTAAATTATTCCTAAACCTGCGGGTTCGGAGGAGGCTGACTACTCGAAGCTTGGTTCCGAACTTGCTTCTGGCATTGGCCTTCGTCGATCCAAGCCTTGATCGCAGAACGACCTTCGGCTCTCCATGAGGTTTGAAAGGCTCGCCAGGCAGCAGTCACATCTTCGGAAGGATTTAAAAGTCGCTCGTCGTCGAAGGTAATGGAGCCCTCTGCGCTCGGAGTGATTGTTCGGCCCAAATCCTCGTAGTAATGAAGTAGTCCGAGGGCAGACACTTGTCCGGAGAGTTCTCCATAACGAATGCCTGCCGTCTTCATTTGCTTCGCTGCTCCTTGGATCCTTTTTAATCGGCGCAGCAGAGTGACGTTGTCATCTGAAGGGAGTGATCCAGTATCACTGAAGTACTCCAGAACACCTAGCATCTGTTCTATGACCTCCGTAGCTACCTTCTCAGACTTAAGCTTTTCTTCGATTAATGCATCCTTGCTCGAAGTCGTTTCCGCTAGAACTCCGGAAATCCTAGCATTCTCTGTAGTTAAAATATTCTTCTGACTTAGGAGTTGGCTAGCTTCTTCTTGGAGCCTCACAAGTTCGGACCCAGCACTAGCATGCTCCAACCGCACTTTTTCAATTTCTGCTCGAAGCACGATTCTTTCTGCTTCAAGCTCTTTATTAGCAGCCTCCAAGCCCTGTCTGGCCCTACGCTTCGTTGAAATCATGTTATCCATTTGAACCACTCTAGCTTCGGAGAAAGACAAGTTGCGTTTGAGAGCTTCATTTTCTTCCCGAAGCTGAGCAATTTCATTTTCGCTCGATAAAGTTGCAGCGCGGGCCAAGACCGCTTGCTAAGAAAAGAAAAAACTGAAGCAAGAAATTATTCATGTATAATTTGCTATTGGTTCGAAGGTGCTCCGTACCTGGTAGGCTGCTCGTTCCATAGCAACGTTAAGCTCCGAACTCTTCGCCCTGCTTAAAATTGCTACCAGCTCTGTCTCCCCGACTTCGCGACTCACTCGACCTAAAGGTTTGAGCAGAGTCCGAAGCCCGGTTCTTTGCTCCAAAAAAGGAGTTAAAAGAGGGACCATTGCCGAAGCCTCTTGGTCGTCCCTGCTTGGCGAAGCTCCGGAGCGTTCTCCTGAGGTCCTTGGAACTTCGGTAGATGGCCCCCCCTCAGTTGATTCACTCTCATCTGTTGATTCAGACGAAGTTGATCCTTGAGTAGGGAGAGGCTCTATATGTCTTTTACCCCTTCCTGGCCCCTGTTGAGTGACCTCTGGGTGCGGCTCCGAAGTTGTCGAAGGCCCTGGAATGGGATCTTCGCGATGTACTTCTTCAGAAGGGGGCTCTGCAAAAGCAAAGATATTATACATTGTATAATTTTGCAGAAAATAATAAGAGAATTATGCGAAGTTTACCTTCGACATTCTGGGGGCGATCGAGCACCGGACTGCTCGGAGGATCAAAGGTGAGGTCTTCGTCTGAATCCACAGTTAAAACTTCAACTGCCGGAGTATCTCCGAGAGCAGTCCTCCCTTCATCCACAACTAAAGTTGTAGTAACTTCAACTTCTCCTTCGCCCACAGGGGCTTCGATTTGCTCTTCCTCTTGAGCATCCGGAGCTCTCACTTCTTCAATGATAGCCTGAGACTCCGGCATACCTGTAGTATCTTCAATATGAATATCTTTTTGAGCCGCATCTTCATCAATCAACCTCACTAATAGTTTACCTTCATCTTCTTTAGATCCGGAGGTTGAGTTTCTTGGGCTCAGAGATGCAGGTTTTTTAGGCTTCCGAGCCACTTTCTTCACCGGAGTCTTTGCGGAGCTCGAAGCTCCGGCTTCGGCTATCCTCTTCTTGGGTCCTTTCTCCGAAGGCACCCAGTCCATCAGAGGGGGCGGAGTCATCTCCAACATTCCCCATACTCTGTTAAACCTCTCCCAACTCCCGACCAATTTAACTCTCCATTCTTTTTCAGTCGGAGTTGGGGCACCCAAAATCCTCTCCGAAGCCCTTATAATTTGCTCTGAAGTAATAGGGGCTGAAGAAGCTAAAAAATAAATAATTCAAGTTAGTCTTTCTTCGAAGTAAATATGTATAATACATGTTGGTTTCGAAGTTACCTGCAGGGCTCGAAGTCAAGTTAATCTTGCGGAGACCGCCTTCCGAATCATCCTCGAAGACGATAGGCCAGTTGGCCATCAGCGGAGAAATTTCCAGGCCGAGGAATTCTTCGGCTAAGTCTCGCATGCTTAACCTTCGGCTAATCTTTTGAAGCAGGTTAAGACGGGCTTCGAGTTGACCTTCGTTGGGCTGCACTAAAGCTTCCTTCCGGAATTTAATTTCTTTAAGGGGCCCGGCCAGAGGACTGCTTGCCCCAACTTCGGCATAGAACCATCTCAGAATCCAATCAGTATACCATCTTGCATTGATGGCCTTGGCAGGAAATTGGAGGGCATACTCATCTCGAAGCCTAAAGTTGATACTGCCGAAGGATACCACTACTTTTTCACCTCCGGGGCCTACGAAGGTCTTTGGTTGGCATGTAGCCCTATGTAATGCAGCGAAGATCTCCGCCCTTCCTTCGCACCCTTCGGCTCTCAAGGCCCATTCGAAGATAGCCAGTCTAGCTACCGCATTCGGAGATAATTGGGGGAGGGTTACATGGAACAGATCAAGTACCTCCGCCAGGAAGTCTACTGCAGGAAGGCCCAAGCCAGCTTCGAAGAAGGCTTCGAATACAACTACTTCTCCGGGTCTTGGCGATGGAATCATTTCTTTGCCTGGCTTCCGAATCATAATTCCATTACTGATTTTTCCTCCCGCTGCGATTGTCAGTGACTCTCTTTTGCAGGTAGAAGGTCCCAACTGGAAAGATTGATCCAAATATTTTGTTGATGGCGGGCACAGACCTTGGTCATCGACGATTTGGGGATTTCTCCCTCCTGCCGCCATGGATGTCACCGCCGGTATCGAAGGTGCCGCCGCCAACGTTGCCGCCGCTGCTGCTGCAGCTGCCTGCTGCCGGGCCAAGGCCGACGGAGGTGCAGATCCCTTGGTCTTCACCATTGCGGTCGATGGATTGCTTTGGGGAAAATGGAGGCTAGGGCTCGAGAACTCAAAGGGCTCGAAAGGTTTTTGGTTGCGAGAAGACGGTAAAAAGGTAACCGGGTAAGTTCTAGGCCTTCTATTTATAGCCTAGACGGTAAAAAGGTAACCGTTAGTCTATGTTGTTTCGCATTCTTGCCGTTACTTTTCCCCAAGATTAATGCTTACTACAGTTTCCGTTGAAAACAGAAACTTAACGGCTATTTTCTCTAAGTCTAAAAGACTTTCGAACTTCTTGAGTCGGTTCTAAGATAGTTCGAAAAGCAATTACCTTAAGACTGATTCGGAGTTTATATCTTCATGCATTTCGGAGATGAACTAAAAACCAATAACCCCTATGTTTGGTTATCTTTTCCTTCTGTATACTGCTCTCCTAACGTTACAGGTCAAACGGAGAAGCGTATTCGAGGGGCTACTGTTGGGGGAAAATATCTCATCTTCGGGGTTATTACCGAAGCAACATAAAGGCAGACAGCGGATTCGAAGGTTCCCAGACGATCATCTTCGAAGATACCCGGAACCAAGTTCGAAGTACGAAGATAGGCATTGGTTCGGAGTACATCTTCGAACTAAGGCTTTTCAAGATCTTTTTTGCCAGCTAAGATGGAAGACTTATCTTCTTTCTCATTAGATTAGTCTTTTACCATTTTAGCCCTATTAAGGGAACCGAATAGTTTCCACTATGTCGGTTGTAATAGAGGGGTGAATAGGTCTTTTCCTTAATGTTTGGGCCTATAAATACCCCCCATTTCACCCTGTAATAGGGACCGAATACAAGTTATTCAATACACACATTCGAACTATTCTAAGTTATTATCCTTTCGGAGGCTTAGAACAGTTCTCTTCGCAAACACTTCGTTTGTTAGTTTCTCTTCTACAGAAACCTGTTAGCGTAATCTTTTACGCCAACACATTGTATACATCTCATGACATGACATGGTTGTATCTTGAGAAAATATTGTGATATATATCCTAAATAAAATCGATATGTGTATCAGTATATATATACAAAAACTTATATTTCGAGCTTTGGATGCAAAAAAAGACATGAATTTTTTATATTTATTTATTTATTTATTATCTTTTTGCATCCACAGCTCGAGGGGGCATCTGTTGACAGTGATTTTGACTACTTAAATATAGTTGCAAGATAAAAAAATATTATATATATAATATGTGTGATTGTTCACCGATATGAAATACTATTTGATACCGAGCACATATCATAAAAAACATATACATAAGAACAACACCCTTGACATACATAAAATATTCTATTTATAAAAATGAATGACAACCTCTCTGTCTAGTGGTGTGAAAAATAAATAAAAATATATAATCATAACACATACATTGAGAAATATTATATGGTTATGATATCAAACAAATGATATCTATTGATATGATACCATACATGCGTGTCATAAAAGTGTATATATGGAATGATAATAAAAAGATATTCATCACGCGGTGTATAATATTTCATTTCAAATATTCACCATCAATAGAGATATGATACCATACATGTGTGTCATGATGCTCATGCCTCCTCTATAAATACTGCATACAGCAGTGAAGAAAGGAGCCATTTTTTTTGGAGAGCTCCACACACACGCGCTGCTACTTTTCTTGAGAGCACACGCACACGCACACGCACACGGCAGGGATAACGCACGCGTGAAGGACGCAGGGAGATTCATCCCGCTAATCTTCTCTTCTTTAGAGGAAGAAGGTACTACCAAGGTATAAACATGGTGTTTATTTGTTCATCTTTATGCTTCTTAAACTGAATGCATCCCATTATCTTGGACTCGGCCTGTTGGTATAAGTCCAGGAATGCATCTCATAATCTTGGAATCGGCCTGTTGGTACAAGTCCAAGAATGCATCTCATAATCTTGGACTCGGCCTGTTGATACAAGTCCAAGAATTCATATCAATCATACTGTTGAACTCGGCCTGTTGGTACAAGTTCAAGAACATAGATACAGAACATACATACATGCATCTCATAATCTTGGACTCGGCCTATTAGTACAAGTCCAAGAATGCATATCATTTATAGTCTTAAACTCGGCCAGTTGGTACAAGTACAAGAACATACATACATACATAATCCTTAGACTCAGCCTGTTGGTACTTGTCCAAGGAGATGCATACTATTCATAGTCTTGGACTCAGCCTATTGGTACAAGTCAAAGAATGCATATCATTCATAGTCTTGAACTTGGCATGTTGGTACAAGTTCAAGAACATACAAACATACATAATCTTTGGACTTGGCCTACTGGTACAAGTCCAAGGAGATGCATACTATTCATAGTCTTGGACTCGGCTTGTTAGTACAAGTTCAAGAACATATATAAATACATAATCCATGGACTCGACCTATTGGTACGAGTCCAAGGAGATGCATACTATTCATAGTCTTGGACTCAGCCTATTGGTACAAGTCCAAGAACGCATATCATTCATAGTCTTGAACTCGGCATGTTGGTACAAGTTCAAGAACAAACATACATACATAACCCTTGGACTCGGCCTGTTGGTACAAGTTCAAGAACAAATATGCATACATGATCCTTGGACTCAACTTGTTGGTACAAGTCCAAGAATACATGTTTCATAATGCTTAGTCTCGGCCTGTTGGTACAAGTTCAAGAACAAATATACATACATAATTCTTGGACTCGGCATGTTGGTACAAGAACATATATGCATACATGATCCTTGGACTTGGCCTGTTGGTACATGTCCAAGAATACATGTTTCATAATGCTTAGTCTAGATCTGTTGGTACGAGTTTAAGGAATACATTTCATAGTCTTGGACTCGGCTTGTTGGTACAATTCCAAGAACACATATTTTATAATGCTTAGGTTCGACCTGATGGTACGAGCCTAAGGCCTTAGTTGGCTAAATAAGTTCGAGTTCATAAAATCATTTTTTACAAACAATGTATAAAGAATGCAAGATTACATTCATGATGTCATCACTCCCACTGTTTTGGTCCCGTAAGTCGATACAAACATTGGCAAGAGTTTTACTCATGTTCTTTTGTTTGGTCCTCTATAAAGTATACAAATTATGGGTGTGCCAACATATTAAGCATACAATTAATATCATAAAACAAACAAGTACTTGCACAAAATGCATGCACAATGACAGACAAAATTAAAACATTAATGTACACATTCAATACTTATATAAGTCATGTGGCATCATATGTTCTTCAGATAGGTTTCGGGATGTAAATATGAAGTCATGAATACCAAAAAAAATGATTCATGGTCACATTAAGTGCATAGGTTTTGTCAAAATTAAATGATAATATATTTGCGCTTCTCACATACACGTGTAGATGGCGCAAATTTCATACATGTGCATAAAAAAACTCATGCAACAATAGCATAAATAATTTAGCCTTAATATTCAAGGCATGGTCAAAATAAAAATACAAAGTCGGACAAAGTTATAGTTCAGATAGCAAAATAATCAAATACTCATTAGGTTATGCCTAATGGCACCATATCAAAGAAGACAAGTAATAGCATATACTCATATGTAGCATGGTCATGATGTCCACATTAACAAAGATGACAAGCATTTATGTTCTACACATGCCTAAACAAAAATCAATGTGGAGAAAAATCAAGACACTTCTTTAACGGCGTTGGAGATAGGATAGAATGTTATTTTCATTTTTTTAGCTTCATATCAACATGCATTGTAATTTTCTTTTAGTCAAAGCTCTTAATCAGGTATTTTCTCTACGAAGATGAAATTAACAGGATTATTATGTAAATGTACTAATTCTGGAAGTAATGGATTCACAATGTCTGATATTTCATTTTTTGCATTTAAATTAAACTAACTTGTATCTAACGATTTGTGGATAAGGCCCTTCCGCATACTTATATTTAAAGGGGTCCTTTTTCCCATCGTCGGCGTATGGGAGCGTCATTTTCTAGCTCCAGAAGGAACACACAAACTCCTTTCCTATGAAGGCCATCAACGATCGGTGGTACCCCAATTGGATCCACCGTTGGTTCTACTTGGCAGCTGAGGTAGACTCCGGGCTATCAGGGCCCCTCTGCTAGATTCTCTACCAGAGGAAGGCCGATGTCTTAGTGGATGTGGGCTTGACTTTGTCCTGTATTTGCCTTTTACACCTTGCGGCTCAGTTGATGAGAATGCGGGACTTGGTCGAAGAGTTCATCACCGTCTGGATCTCCCCCTTGAAAGCGGTGTGGCCCCTCGTCTTCTAGAGCATCCAATATGGGACTCTCCTAGAGATGTCCCCGGGTCCCCTTGTTATGCTTTGACTTCTCATTTCTGTAGGGGTTATCATAGTTTCCTTTAGATGATAAGTATTTGTATGGGGGTACCTTTGTGTTTGTAGGGTCGCATGTAATCATGACCCCGGAGCAGGTGATCTGGTTGTCGAGATGATCCTCGGGGCCCCTACTCCGGCCGAGAAGAGGCAGAAAATGGAGTTGGTGGGAGCCTGGGAGCTACCCAACCTTGTTTGGGGCAGTCTAGGGGTCGAGCCCCCAATGCTCCCAGACATAAATATCTTTGACCACTAGCTCCCTGAAGCCTCGTTCAAAGAAGACCACCCGCAAGCCCAAGGGCCATAGCACCGCCGTCTCCCGCCACAATTCCTCAGAGGAGAGTGCTTCGAGCGGAGGCCAGGCCGCCAAACCAGATGCCTCGGTGCCGGACGTCGCCAGGGATGCGGACTCAGCCGGGGGTGTGGCTATGGAGGGGGTGGACAAGGAGACACTTGTCGGCCCGTAGGAGAGCCTAGCTAGGTGCACGGTGGTTAGGGAAGAACCAGCCGACCCACGGGCTGGCCCGACTCTGTCCGCGGCGGGCAGAGTAATGCCAGTTGACTCTTGGGTGAGTCCGATGGGGCATGCCGCGACCACGAGGGTGCTAGCCGATCCATTAGCGGGATTAGTCGGGGGTGCAAACATCATGGACAAGCTGACAGCCGCACTGCTCGAGTCTCCAGGTAACTCTCTAGGAGGGTGCTTCCGGACGTTGTATGCCATACTGTCCTCATACTCTTCGTTTGACGGCGCTGGGGCTGGTAGGCCACTTCCCCATAGATTTATGTTCTTGGCTCTTGCTACCTACATTTTCTTGCATGTTTCATATGTACTTGCTTATTTCGTAGGTACCTTGGAAGGAAATGCCTCCTCCACCCCTCCATTCTCCTAGGATGGGGTCAAGGCGAGGGAGGAAGCCCGCGTCGATGTGGTTGATGTGCTGGAGTCAGACGAGGAGGTTCGCTCAGAGAAGACTTCGTGGGGAGCTTCTCAGTGCCCCGAGGTTCCTTCTAGGGTTGAGATCGATTATGTGCACGGAGGCATCCCCCCTGCTGGCTCCATTCATAACTTTAGAGCCAAACCTCATCGCAAAGGTGGAGCCCTTGGACCAAGCCTTCCAGGCTTTGAGGGGTACCGACTTGGTCTTCGAAAGTGGGCTAGGCGGATGGGATCGATTTAGACATTGCTATAGAATGCGTGACGTACCAGGTACTTCTGTCAAAATGTTTTCGATTTCTTCCCCCTTTATTATCTTCGCTTACTTTCTTCTTTGCAGCTCGTCGTTCTAGCGCAAGGAGTCGCAACATCCCTCTCCGCGAAGCACAGTCGGCATAGTTGCGAGATCGCAAGGCTTCGAGAATGAGTCGATGCGGTGGACGCACGGGATCTTTGGGCTGAGCGGGATGCCCTACCTCCCGATGCTGGAAAGCTTCGAGAACAGGTGGTCGAGGTTGAGGAGCTCTGAGTCGGAGTGGCTGAGGTCAATGAGATCCGAGCGCGGGTGGCCAAAGTCGAGGGGCTCCATGCTCAGGTGGCGCAAGCCAGAGCCCTTGAGGCATAGAGGGTCACTGTTGGGGGAAATTGCTTCACCTTCCGGACTTAGAGGTTAATAGCTCAAAGATTCACTAAGTTTCGGAGCTGGTGGGCTCCTGTTCGAAGGTGGAGGCGCCAAGCCGAAGGGTGCCTCAATCCGAAGTTCTCAGAAGCCCTTCCCAAGATACGAAGGCTCCGAAGTAGAACGACAGGATTGATAATATGTTTGGCTTATCCATATGCCCTGGATAAACTTTACCCTTTTAACCCTGCTCCGGGTACCGAATAGTTTCCACTATGTCGGTTGTAATCTAGGGGTAATTAGGTATTTTCTTTAAACATTTTTTGCCTATAAATACCCCCCTCTCTACCCTGTAACGGGGACCGGACACCCGGCCATTCAATACACATATTCGAACTACTTGAGTTAGTATCCAATGCGAAGGCTCGAGTAAGTTCTTAAACACAAACTCTCTGTTTGTCTGTTCTTGATCTCAGAGAACCTATTAGCGTAATCCTTTACGCCAACAGTTGGCACCGACCGTGGGGAACATGTTCTAGAAGCTTGTTCTCTACTGCTGACTGCGCTTCGAAGAGCACTTACGGAGGGAGCCTCGGAGTCTTAAGATTCCGCGCACCCTTTGGTAAGGGGCTTCTTAGTGCAGCTCGAAGGCCCTCGCTCGCCTTCCCAAGTCGATCAGAGTCCTCGGTCTTCAGACCTCTCCATGACTAGCCATGCCTCCGAAGCGAAGCCAAGCCTCGGGTCCTCTCCGAAGATCCCCTCGTACCACAGGAGCTGGACCCTCAACCACTCCGGCGATTCCCGAAGATGCCGCTGGGCGTCGAATGCCCAGGGGCCCCCGAGCTCCTCCTACGGTTCTCCGGAATGATTATGTCCGCTCCCAAGAACCAGAGCTGCCCTCCGACAAAGACGAAGACCTTGCTAGAACCGAGGCTACTCAACTAGCAAGGCTTCAGGAAGAAGTGGCGAGGTGGAGGCAAGAGGTCGCGGATCGCCTCCGCACTCAAGCCTCCACCGAGACTCCAGAAGAGTCTCAAGACGGTGGTGCTCGCAATCTCCCAGAAGCTGCCCAAGTCCCGGAGGAGGCTGAGAACGCATCTTTCGACGATGAATCTCCGTTACATTCGGACTTGCAAAGAGTGCCCTTCGATCCCAGATTCAAGGCCTCGAAGTTACACAAATACTCCGGTGGTCACACCCCGGAGAGTTCGCTCGCTCATATGCCCTGGCAAAAGAAGCAAGCGGAGGGGTGCGAAACACTATGGCAAAGTGTTTCCCCCTCGCTCTCGAAGGCGTGGCACTCCGATGGTTCTGGTCCCTGAAGCCAGGATCAATCAGATCCTGGGAGCAGCTGAAGAAGAAGTTTGTGACCCCGATGTCCACAGGAAGTTTGTTCCAGGTGAAGCAGCGGGCGGGAGAAACACTCCGAGAATACTTCACATGCTTCGCCCACACCAAGTCAGAGATTAAAGGCTTGTCTACCTCTTCGATAGTCGACGCCGCCCGCGAAGGGGTGCTAAACCCTGACCTCCTCAGCAAGCTCCATCGGAAGCCAGTGACATCTGTGGCACAGCTGATGGCGTACCTTGAATAGTATGCCAAGGCGGAGGAAGGCTGCCTTCAGTGGGCCGGAGCACCCGTGCCTGCCCTCCGAGAAGTCAAGACGGAGCCTGAAGCCTCGGCTCCTCTGCAACCCCCTCAAGATAACCGCTTCAACGAATACAAACGAGGGAAGAAGCATTTCCGTTCAGAGGTGCTGAACATTGCGCCTTCTTCTCCAAAGGCACCTGCCAATTTTCAGCAGGCGCAGAACTTCAAGGCTGGAGCACCGAAGCCTCAAGAGAGGGCACCTGGCAGGCACCAGAGTTTTTTTTGTTGCGTGCATGGTGACAATAGGAGCCATGACACGAAAGATTGCAAGGCAGTGTTGGCCCTTCGGGGCGACTACCTTGGGCGAAGTACCGGGCGGGGTACCTCGGATCGAGCCCCACCAACGGCACGGTCGGAGCCTGTGCAGATCGTGGCTCGAGTCGGTGTCCCAGAAACCCCCATGCGACTTCCGGTGGTCAACATTATGCCACCACCGAAGTAGAAAGACCCACAAGACCGCGGCAAGCGAGTGGTACTGCCCATCTCCGGAGGGGGGACCCTCGGGAACATGTCAAAAAGGCAGCGGCGTGAGTACGTCCGCGAGGTTGGGCACATTGGGACTTCGAGTTCCGCAGAAGGGATGCCAGAGTGGTCTCATGTGCCCATCTCGTTTACTGCCAGCGATGCCGCAGGGGTAAAGTTCCCCCATGCCGACCCCCTGGTCATTTCAGTAGACATAGCAGGGGTGGAGGTCTGAAGGATCCTGGTGGATGGCGGGAGCTCCGCAGGCATACTTTTCGTCTAGGCCTTCGATCAAATGTGCATCTCAGGACCACCTCTCGATGCCCTCGGCCTGATAGGCCTTGAGGTTGCCTTCGGAGATGGGCCTCTGGCCAGGGTAGAAGAGGTGATCTTCGATGTTGTCGACGCCCCCTATGCTTACAATGCAATCTTCGGCACAGGGATGCTGAAGCAGTTCGGGGCTATAGCGCACCACAATTATCTTTGTCTCAAAATGCCCACGCAAGGTGGAGTGCTTACTATTTTAGGAGACCAAGCTATAGCCCGGAGAACGGAGTATGGGCACGGACAGCCGTTGGATCCCCGACAAGTGCACAGCGTAGTGGAAGGCACCGAAGAGGTACCGGAGGTCACCGGAGAGGCAACGGAGGCCTCGAACCTTTCAAAGGGGCTCTCTCTGAAGCCAAGCCCAGAAGGTGAGGTTGAGACAAGGATAATTTCAAAAGATAGCAAAGAATATCCAGTGCAGTTTGGCAAAGGGCTATCCCTAGAGATAGCTGCCTCATTGGAAGAAGTCGTCAAGAAAAATCTGGACGTCTTTGCCTGGACCGACGAAGACATCACCAGGGTTGATCGAAGCATAATCGAGCATAGCCTGCTCGTCAACCCGAAGGCCAGGCCAGTGCACCAGGGGCTCTGCAAATTGTCTGTAGAAAGAGCAAGCTTCGCCAAAGCCGAAGTAGAGAAATTGTTAAGGGCTGGCATCGTTAGGGAGGTAGCCCATACCGAGTGGTGTGCTAACCCTGTTTTTGTAAGGAAGAAGGACTCGAAAAAATGGCGCATGTGTATTGACTTTACTTCATTAAATAAAGCATGCCTGCAAGACCCCTACCCGATGCCCCGAATAGACCAATTGGTGGATTCCACGGCCGGCTCCGAATTGCTAAGTTTCCTCGACGCTTATTCTGGGCATCATCAAGTCTGGCTGAAACGTGAAGACGAAGCCAAGACGAGCTTCATAACTCCTTCCGGAGTATTTTGTTATGTAAGAATGCCTTTTGGCTTGCAGAATGCCCGAGCCACCTTTTCACGTTTAATAGCTAAGGCTCTAGGTCATCAAATAGGCCGGAATGTCGAAGCCTACATGGATGATATTGTAATAAAAAGTGCTCAAAAGCACCAACATAGCTTAGACCTAGCTGAAACATTCGAGAGCCTCCGAGCTTGTGGAGTACGCCTCAACCCAGAAAAATGTATATTCGGAGCACAAGCAGGGAAACTACTAGGGTACCTAGTTTCGAGCAGAGGAATCGAAGCTAGCCCAACGCAGATAAGTGCACTACAAAGAATGGCTCCGCCAGGGAATTTGAGGCAGGTCCAGAAGCTAGCAGGAAGGCTTGCAGCCCTCAGCAGATTCCTAGCTAGGTCAGCAGAGCGAAGCCTCCCAATTTTTAAAGCCATAAAGGGATACAAGAGCTTCAGTTTGACACCGGAGTGCAAGAAAAGCTTTGATGACATAAAAGCATACCTCGAAAGCTTGTCAACACTTACTGTACCCCTTCCAGAAGAAACACTACTCCTTTATCTTGCAGCAACAGGCTCCGCAGTAAGTGCAGTATTTGTCCGGGAAGTTGAGCTTAAGGGAAAGCTGTTGCAGAACCTAGTTTATTTTGTGTTAGAAGCTTTGTCCGGAGCTAAGATAAGATACTCCGAGCTGGAGAAATTTGCTTATGCCCTAGTAATGGCCTCACGAAAGCTAAGGCATTATTTTTTGGCACATAACCTAATCGTTCCTACCTCGTATCCTCTTGGGGATTTGCTCTTAAGCAAAGACTCTACAGGTAGGATTGGAAAATGGGCTGTTGAGCTAGCCCCCTTCGGAATCTCCTTCACGGCGAGAACAACTATTAAATCTCAAATCATAGCTGACTTCGTAGCAGAGTGGACTCCATCTGCAATTTGGGCTCTGGAAGAACCCTCCGAAGGTTTATGGACAATATTTTTTGACGGAGCTTATCAGGCATCTGGTGCCAGAGCGGGGGCAGTCATCATATCACCATCAGGGCAGAAGGCCATGTATTCTGCGAGGCTCAACTTTAAAACCACCAATAACATCGCAGAATACGAAGGGGTCCTGCTAGGCCTCCAAAAGGCTAAGGCACTTGGAGCTGCAAGGAAAATGATTAAGACAGATTCCCAAGTCGTCGCAGGGCATGTTGATAAGAGCTTTCAAGCAAAGAACCCGCATCTAGCACAATACCTTGAAGAAATCCGCAAGGCTGAAGCAGCATTCAAAGGATTCACTGTTCGGAGTATCCCTCGGGCAGATAATTAACTCGCAGATATTTTGGCAAAAGCTGCGGCCGGAGCGGTGGACCTCCCGGAGGATGCTTTCTATGAAGAACTAATGAAGCCTGCAGCTAGTCAAGTACCCTCTACAGAAATACTGTGCATTCCGGCCACAGATTGGTGGGTTCCGGTCATGAACATGTTGCAAGGTAGCATAGATTCTTCCGACGGTCCGGACGCTCGGAGATTGAGAACAAGGGCTCGAAACTACAAGCTTGTCAACGGAATATTATAAAAAGCTAGTGTGTGTTCCCCTCTACTCCGATGCATCTCCCAACCCGAAGGCCAAGACATACTTCGGGAGATTCATGAAGGTTTGTGCGGAAGTCATCTGGCCCCTCGTGCTCTGGCAGGCAAGACACTGCGACAAGGACTTTACTGGCCAACAATAGTGAGAGATGCAGAGGAGCTGGTTCGAACATGCCAGGGCTGCCAATGGATGGGCAGACGAAGCCACTGTCTGCCAGTTCAACTCCATGTTATTGCCCCGGTATGGCCAATGGCTCGGTGGGGCATGGACCTCATAGGCCCTTTTCTAATGGCAAAAGGCGGCTTGAAGTTTGCGGTAGTAGCAATCGAGTATTTTTCAAAGTGGGTTGAAGCGGAGCCATTGACTGCTATCACTTCGAGGAATGTGCAAAAAAATTTCTGGCGGAACATTATATGCAGGTTCGGAGTGCCAAGGGAGTTGGCAGTAGATAATGGAACCCAGTTCGAAGCTGACACATTCCAAGCATTTTGTGAAGAACTGGGCATTGAGTTGTGCTTTGCTGTGGTACGCCATCCACAATCCAACGGAGCCGTTGAACGAGCCAACGGGAACATCCTCTCTGGTCTCAATCGGCGGATCGTTGGCTTAGCCAAAGGGCTGTGGGTCAAAGAGCTCCCTAAAATCTTGTGGTCCATTCGAACCACTCAGACCAGGTCCACAGGCTTTACCCCATTTAGACTACTATTCGGAGATGAGGCCATGACTCCTACGGAGCTCAAAGGTGGATCCCTTCGTGTAGTTCAGCCAGGAGATGAATATGAAAGGAACACTTCGCTGGACTTGTAAGAAGAAACAAGGCTTCGAGCTGTCGTCAATCTGACCAAGTACCAGGGCCAAACAAAGACATGGTATGACCCGAAGATAAAGCTAAATGAGCTTAAACCTGGTCATCTAGTGTTGTGAAGTGTAATAGCTCCAGGAAAGCTAGGAAACAAATGGGAAGGACCATATGTTATCTTGCGCTCAGGATGCCCCGGATCATTTAAATTAGCTAATTTAGAAGGGGAAGAGTTGAAGCACGCATGGCATGCGGAGCACCTTAAATGGTATTACACTTAGGGGCTCCTAGTAATCACTTGTAAAACTTTCTTTTCTTCTAAATAAAGAGAAGGGTCGAATTTTGTTTGCTCTTCGAATATCCCTTACTCCTGATGGACGCATCGGGAGGACGGAGATGCTTGCAGAGTCAAGCATCTTTCCCAAGACCCGGGCAGCAGCTTGCGAACCATCGGTTCAGGGGCTCCGCTACCACCCTACGGATTCTAGGCTCCGGCTTGTTAGGATCCGTAGAAGAGTCTAAGGACTTTAAAAAAACAGATTTCTGGCCTCCGGGTACGAAGTATCTGTAAAAGAGCCGAAGGTGGCCACCCTACGGATTCTAGGCTCCGGCTTGTTAGGATCCGTAGAAGAGTCTAAGGACTTTAAAAAGAAACAGATTTCCGGCCTTCGGGTACGAAGTATCTGTAAAAGAGCCGAAGGTGGCCACCCTACGGATTCCAGGCTCCGGCTTGTTAGGATCCGTAGAAGAGTCTAAGGACTTTAAAAAGAAACAGATTTCCGACCTCCGGGTACGAAGTATCTGTAAAAGAGCCGAAGGTGCCCACCCTACGGATTCCAGGCTTCGGCTTGTTAGGATCCGTAGAAGAGTCTAAGGACTTTAAAAAGAAACAGATCGCTGGCCTAGGGGTTCGAGTAATCTGTAAAAGAGCCAAAGGTGGCCACACTATGGATAACAGGCTCCAGCTTGTTAGGATCCGTAGAAGAGTCCAAGTAAAAATGTTTCGAGGCCCCGGCCAACGAGACACTTAAAAAATATATATAAAATATATATATATATAAGAGGAATCAGAAAGTACTAAGCGACAGATCCAACTTCGAAACTCGCAAGGTAGTAATACTAAAGTACGGATGTTAAGTGTGTTACGAAGCATCAGGTTGTTCGGCACATCATTGTGTTCGGTGAACCAATTTGCACAACAAAGGATCCACCACCCACAAGGAGGGGTAGGATGGTAGGAAGCACACAAGATACTTTCGAAGCATTTCACATTAAGTCATCGTACTTATACATTAAGAAAAGTTTTGGTCCAAGTCTAGGAAATCGAAGACCTTGTCGGCATCTGGAGCTACCCCTCCGGCTACTCTGTCCTTCGTAGCTCGAAGCTGCTGGTTTGGTCCTTTTCGTTCGAGCGCTCCTCTTCTTCTTAGAGGCGCGTAACTTCTTTTGCTCTTCTTGAAGCTCGGCCCAGGTTAGGAGCCTTTCGGAGTTAGTCCCCGAAGGGTCTTTGGCCTGGTACTCCGAGTCGGACCAATTCATATGCTCCGAAGACGAGGATTTCTCCTCTTCCTTGATATAAGCTGAGACCTCTTGAAAAACTTCAAGGGTTATCTCTCCCTTGTCTCCGCGAGGAATAGAGAAGCGAGAGTGGCGGTAAGGCCTTAAGCTCTCGAGGATTGTCCACTCCTTCCGGAGCCCTTTGGTAAACTCCAGTATTTCGAGGTCAGGGCTCGAGGGGCGCGACAAAACCTAAAAAGAACAAAACACCCAAACAAGCTTCTCGTTTATAACTTTTTCATTGATTAAAGGGGCTTTACAACAGTTTGTGTACATGATGGCCCTAAGAGCTAGACCTGTAGGTCGGTTGGTGGAGCAGGGATTGCTGGAGCTGGCGACGCAGGAAGTGGTGGTCTTATTTGTGCCTGCTTCTGCCGACGGGCCTCATAAATCCAAACTCTGGCCGCAGCCTTATGGTCCATCTTCCAAGTTGACCGGAAGGCTTTCCAGGCCAAGGCTACGTCCGAAGAAGGGTGCAGCAGGTCTTCAAACGCGAAGCTTCCCGGGGTCGAACCCCCGACTGAAGCGAGGGGGATCTGAAGGGACTCGAGGTGACGAAGAACTCCGATGCCAGCACACTAACCGGAGATCTCTCCGTACCGGGTGCCGGAGTTCATCATCAACAACGCTCCCACTTGGATCCTCTTCAGCTTCCAATCGAGGGATTCGCTGGCCACCGCAGAAGATGAAGGGCACATAGTGCCGTAATATTCCAAGGTACCCTGAAGGGCGTCCAAGGTACGTTCTACCGCACTAGCGTTTTTCTTCTCCATTGCCTCCAGCCCTGCAGAAGTAGCAGACACCTCGGCCACCTGGAGCAGTAAGGAACTCTTCTGGGCCATCACTTGGTTAAGAGCTCCTTGGAGCTCCACCAGCTGGGCGCTCGAAGTGGCCGCTGATTGCCGGAGCCTTTCAACCTCCGCCCGAAGAACTACGCGCTCGGCTTCAACCTCTTGGGCCGAAGTACGGAGCGCATCGTTGCTTGCCTCGCCATTCGGAGGGCTTCGTCGGCCAGAGCCCTAGCCCTCCATTCCTCTAGGGCTTCCTCCTCCAACCTAAGGGATCTTTCGTCGGAGTCTTTGAGGGCGGTTTGGAGGGTGATAACCTTCCTTTTGAGTCGATTAGTTTCGACCTCATTGGAAGTCGCTGCCACTCTAGCAAGGACAAATTGCTGCAAAGGAAAAAGAACAAGTAAGTACCAAAGTGTTTATAATTACTAATTCGATGTAGCTATGGTGCTTTTCATACCTAAAGGGCAGCCCTTTCGAGGACCATGTTGAGCGCCGGAGCTCTAGCTTCCCTCAGAGCAGAGCCCTACCATAGCTGAGCTGAAATCCAAGGGCGATGAGCATTTGGGTGATTTGGAGAGATTGAGAGTTGAGCTTGCGCAGACTAGGCTAGAGCTTGAGACACTGTCAGTTCCACCCACTGTCTGTGAGAACTGCCTGTCTCTTAGAATGGAATTGATTAAGCTGAAAGCCGAGAAGTCTGTTCAAGTAGAGAGTGAGTGTGAGACCTTCTTGTCTCAGGTGGAGGTTCTAGCTTCCTTGAGAGAGGAGCTAGCTGATTCTCAGAATGAGAACTTTTACCTCCGTTCTATCCTGAGTTGGATCAGTGCTAGAGAGCCACAGCTTGGCATAATGATCCAGCAGTTTAAGAGGCAGGATGGGTTTGGGGTAGGTTACACCTACACCAAGGCTGACTTTGAGAGTGCCATTAGCCGGGCAGTGGAGTGGAGTAAAATGACTCCTGAACAGAGATATCCCAAGACCCATTCCACTGAGTCTTCCCAGGCTTGTCAGCCCAAGGATGGAGTGATCCATGAACCACCCAAAGCTCCACCCAAGAAGCCCATTTGGGTTCCAAAGCCCAAACATCTCCACACTACTCTAGACTCTCTTCCTGGACCCTCTCAGCCCAAGAAGACAACACCTAACACCACTAAGCCCAAGAATCCCAAGCCTCAACCACACCCCAAGAAGCCCACCTATAATTGTGAGTACTGTCAGAGAGACGGGCATCTTGGGGAGTTTTGCTTCAGGAGGAAGCGAGTTGAGAGAACAGAGAGGGCTCGTGGTGATCAGGAGCAGTTCTACCAGCAAGGTGGTAGACTGTGTGTTCCTCGACGTGGGGAGAGGCTGGAGGCCAGGCCGCGTCGTGTAGGTGGTGGTAGGGGAGACGGCTTTCATGCTCGTGCTCTAGTTGGTGGTGTCCGTTCCGGCAGAGTTCCAGGCCGTGTTGGCTATGGTCCTGGACCTCGTGGCCGCAGGTTTAGGCAGAACCGAGGACCGCGCTTTGAGCCGCGTTTTGGTCCAAATTCTCTTGATGTTTTTTGCTTTCCATCTTTTGAGCATATGGCTCGACACTGGTTTAGCTCTTTTGCTAAACCTGGTGTCGGACCATTTGCTCCCACTTACAACCACTGATTGTGCAGGATCGGGGACTGGAGGACGTTTGGATTATGGACTCAGGATGCTCTCGCCACATGACGGGACATCGCAGATGGTTCTCAAGTCTCACTCCCCCGAGCTCCAAAGAGTACATCACGTTCGGGAACAGTGGTCAAGGGAAGGTAAGTGGCATAGGCTCTATTCGCATTTCAGATCATTTCTCTTTGAAGAATGTTGCTTTGGTTAAGAATTTGAACTTCAATTTGATTTCTGTTTCGCAACTTCTTGAGCATGGTTTGGAAGTGCGTTTTAAGAAGGGCAACTCTCTTGTGTTTGATTCTAGAGGGTCTTTGATTTGCCAGATTTTACCATTCGGTAAAGTTTTTCGAATTGACTTCTCTAGTTCTTTTGGCCCTTGTCGTTGTTTGATTGCTGGATCCTCCTCTGAGCTCTGGAAGTGGCATAGGAGGTTAGGTCATTTGAGTTTTGATCTGCTAGTCAGGTTGAGCTCTATGGACCTCATCCGAGGAGTGCCCAAGCTTAAGATGGAGAAGGATCTAGTTTGTCATCCTTGTCGTCATGGGAAAATGGTTGCCGCTTCTCACTCACCTGTGACTCAGGTGATGACTTCGTATCCGAGCGAGCTTTTACACTTGGACACTGTTGGTCCAGCTCGGGTACGTTCAGTCGGTGGAAAGTGGTACGCACTTGTGATTGTTGACGACTTCTCTCGGTTCTCGTGGGTTTTCTTTTTGGAGTCTAAGGATGAAACTTTTCAGTTTGTTCATGACTTGATCTTGAAGCTGAAGAATGAGAACAATGGTCGAATGCGAGCAATTCGCTACGACAATAATGGCTCTGAGTTCAAGAACTCTCAGTTCGTCAGCTTCTGTAGTGATCAGGGTCTGGACCATCAGTTTTCTTCTTCTTATACTCCCCCACAGAACGGCGTTGTGGAACGAAAGAACCGCACGCTAGTCGAGATGGCCAGGACGATGCTCGATGAGCACAGGACTCCTAGGCGTTTTTGGGCTGAAGCCATGAATACGGCTTGCTATCTAGCCAACCGCATTTTTCTTAGAGCTTACCTAGGTAAGACCTCATACGAGTTGCGGTTTGGCAGACAGCCCAAGCGGAGCCACTTGCGAGCGTTTGGCTGCAAGTGCTTTGTGCTCAAGAAGGGAGGGCATTTGGACAAGTTTGAGTCTCGTTGCTGGGATGGTGTTTTTCTTGGTTATGCATTGCATTCTCGAGGTTTCCGTGTTTGGAACCTCGAATCCCAACAGCTTGTCGAGACTTGCGTGGTTTCTTTTGATGAGTCCTTGCCTTCTTTAACTCCTTCTTTTGAGCTTTCTAGTGATGGTGAGCTCGGAGAGTCCATCTTCGAGGAAGATGAGGATACTCCAGCTGCTGATGAGGGTGGGCCTTCTGCACCCCCTGCAGAGCCCACACCTTCTGAGACTTCGACTGAGGATGAGGGCGGACCTCTGAACACTTCTTCCACTATGATCGAGCCCCCTCAGTCGAGTTTAGAGGTGCCAGCTGCTGACTCCGGTGAGGTGACTTCAGATCACCAAGGATCCCGAGCAGTTCAGCGTGATCACCCCTCGGAGCTCATCATCGGTGATTTGACTGAGAGAACCTTGCGTTCATCTGGTAATTCTCTTGCTGTGTTTGCAGAATCTGCTTTTGTTGCATCCTTTGAGCCCAGAGATATTTCTCATTCTCTTTCTGATTCTAATTGGATTAATGCTATGCAAGAAGAGATTGAGAACTTTGTCTGTAATCGGGTTTGGACATTAGTTGAGCCGCCACCAGGATGCAACCCCATAGGCACCAAGTGGGTATTTAAGAACAAACAAGGTGAAGATGGGGTTGTGGTGCGCAACAAAGCTCGACTAGTTGCACAGGGTTTTTGCCAAAAAGAGGGTATTGATTTTGAAGAAACTTTCGCCTCTGTAGCCCGTCTTGATTCCATTCGCATTCTCTTAGCTTTTGCCGCTTCGAAGGGTTTTAAGCTTTTTCAAATGGACGTTAAGAGTGCTTTTCTGAACGGGTTCATAGAGGAGGAAGTGATGGGGGATTGGTCCCGATCTTCCGCTAGGTAAAGGATAAACTTGGGTTGGTGGAGAATCTCGACGTTGGCGATCCAAGGCTCCGGTCCGGCGGATCAAAACCTTGCAATCGTTACACCACTGTCTCCGTTGGTTATCAACCACGCAGAACGCAATTGACCTCGCCACGAAGGCTAATTCCTGCAAGCGAACCCAAGAAAACAAGCAAGAATAGGAAGGATACAAATCGAATGCCAAATCACAGACAAACGAAGATAAGGTGAGGTTTCACAAACGCCAATGCAGCAGCCAATCGGTCCGGTGCAAGAGGCGGGATCTAAACACAACAGTGTAGATGCAACAAAGCAAAACCTAACCCTAGAGGCGGCTGGCGTGAGTTTATATAGGGCGGCGGCCTGTGGAAGACGAACAGACACAGGCTGTGGGCTAGAAGACGTACAGACTCAGATTATGGCCAACATGGCCCAGTTCTGTCACGCAGTACTGTTTTAAATACACAGGACGACTCGAGACTCCAAATGAGGTGAAACGAACGGCAAACGATCCGTCTTCTCCTCAGCTTTCCAAAAAGTCAAAGAACGCGCCAATCGGACTTCGTATGAGGAAGTTATGCCCATTTTAGTGAAAGGTGGTCGATGTAGTCCGAACCAGCGAATTCTTGACTTCAAATCATCCGTGCGGCTCCGTCTTCAACTCCAACTCTCCTATTCCATCTCCCATGTTCCTAAGCAACAAAATATCACTAGTATTCAGTAGCATCCCATCCAAACAAATATAATCAAAGTTGCTAAGGAACGAATTAACCTCATGGTTCAAGCGACGGGCACGGGCGCGTGTGATTGGTCCTTGTAGTT
Organism: Zizania palustris; assembly: GCA_019279435.1. Taxonomy (NCBI): domain Eukaryota; kingdom Viridiplantae; phylum Streptophyta; class Magnoliopsida; order Poales; family Poaceae; genus Zizania; species Zizania palustris. The sequence goes on along the minus strand of JAAALK010000289.1, from coordinate 78,783,782 downwards.
GAATTGTAGGTGGAGGCTCCATGTGTGTATCATGTGAAGTGATGTCCTCATCATCCTCCCCCTCTTGAATTGGAGTCGTCCTCGACTCAAGCTCATCATCATCTCCCAAATAGGGCTTTAAATCTGAAATGTTAAATGTGCTTCTAACCCCAAAAGCTGCAGGCAACTGAAGCTTATATGCATTGTCATTTATCTTCTCAAGCACACGGAAAGGACCATCAGCACGGGGCATCAATTTAGACTTTCGTAAATCAGGAAAACGATCCTTACGCAAGTGCAACCAAACAAGATCACCCGGTTCAAATGTTATCTCTTTTCTACCCTTACTACCATAAGCACGATATTTCTCATTCATTTTCTCTATGTTTGCTTTAGTAGTTTCATGCATCTTAAGTAATAATTCAGCACATGTAGTAGCATCAAAATTCAAGTTTTCAGATGGTGGTAATGGTAGCAAATCAATAGGAGCACGCGGATTAAAGCTATAGACCACTTGAAACGGACTTACCTTAGTAGTGGAGTGTACTGACCTATTATATGCAAACTCAATATGAGGTAGACACTCTTCCTAGAGCTTCAAGTTGGTCTTCAAAACAGCCCTCAACATGGTGGACAATGTGCGTTGACGACCTCCGTTTGTCCATCCGTTTGGGGGTGACAAGTAGTAGAAAACAGCAGCTTCGTCCCCAACTTATGCCACAACGTCCTCCAAAAATGACTTAAGAATTTGGCATCACGATCTGAAACGATGGTATTGGGAACTCCATGCAAGCGTACGACCTCTCTGAAAAACAAATCAGCAACATTTGTAGCATCGTCGCTCTTGTGACAAGGTATAAAATGCGCCATTTTAGAGAAACGATCTACCACCACAAAAATACTATCTCTCCCCCTCCTAGTTCTGGGTAATCCTAACACAAAATCCATAGAAATATCCTCCCAAGGTACACTAGGAACGGGCAGAGGCATATAAAGACCATGTGGGTTTAGACGGGACTTAGCTTTATTGCAAGTAGTGCATCGTGCCACATAGCGCTCAACATCTCGTCTCATCTTAGGCCAATAGAAATGTGTGGACAGCACATCTTCGGTTTTCTTGGATCCAAAATGACCCATCAAACCACCACCGTGTGCTTCCTGCAATAACAACAAGCGAAGAGAGCTAGCCGGAACGCATAACTTGTTAGCACGAAAAAGATATCCATGATTCAGCACATATTTGTTCCAAGCACGGTCATTTGTACAATTTGCAAAAGCATCTTTGAAGTCCAAATCAGTAGCATACATGTACTTCAATGTTTCTAAACCAAAGATCTTACAATCAAGTTGAGAAAGCAATGTATATCGTCTAGATAAAGCATCAGCAATCACATTATCTTTCCCTTTCTTATGCTTAATGATATATGGAAAAGTCTCAATAAATTCTACCCATTTAGCATGTCGTTTATTCAGATTTGCTTGACTACGTATATGCTTCAATGCTTCATGATCCGAATGAATAATAAACTCCTTAGGCAAAAGGTAATGTTGCCAAGTTTCAAGCACTCGCACTAAGGCATATAATTCCTTATCATAGGTAGAATAGTTCAACTGTGGGCCATGTAATTTCTCACTAAAATAGGCCACGGGTTTACCTCCTTGCAGCAGCACACCTCCTAATCCAAAACCACTAGCATCACATTCTAACTCAAAAGGCTTACCGAAGTCGGGTAACTGAAGTAGAGGTGCATGTGTAAGGCGATCTTTGAGTGTGGCAAAAGCTTGTTCATGTGCTGGCTCCCACGCAAAAGTAATTCCCTTCTTGGTCAACTCATGCAAAGGACCGGCTATGGTGCTGAAATCTTTCACAAAACGCCGGTAGAAACCTGCAAGACCAAGAAAACTACGTACCTGTGTGATAGTTTGGGGTTGCGGCCAGCTGTTGATTGCTTCTACCTTTTCCGCGTCAACCTCAATACCCTGTGAAGTGACAACATATCCAAGAAACACAACTCGATCCGTGCAAAACGTGCACTTCTCAAGGTTACCAAACATTCTAGCCTCACGGAGGACAAAAAAAAACAGCACGTAGGTGTTCAACATGTTCAGTGAGAGACTTGCTATAAACCAAGATATCATCAAAGTATACAACCACAAAGCGTCCTATAAAGTGCCGTAGGACTTCATTCATCAAGCGCATGAAGGTACTAGGTGCATTAGTAAGTCCAAAAGGCATGACAAGCCACTCATATAATCCAAACTTTGTTTTAAAAGCAGTTTTCCATTCATCACCTAGTTTCATGCGAATTTGGTGGTAGCCACTACGGAGATCGATCTTAGAAAAGATAATGGCACCACTAAGCTCATCAAGCATGTCATCCAATCTAGGAATAGGGTGTCGATATCAAATGGTGATATTATTAATAGCACGACAATCAACACACATGCGCCAACTACCATCTTTCTTAGGTACCAAAAGAACGGGTACTGCACAAGGACTAAGGCTTTCACGGACGTACCCACGATCAAGAAGGTCCTGTACTTGGCGCTCAATTTCTTTTGTCTCCTCCGGATTGGTACGGTACGCTGCACGATTAGGAAGAGACGCTCCCGGGACCAAATCAATTTGGTGCTCGATGCCGCGTATCGGTGGCAGCCCGGGTGGTATCTCAGCAGGAAAAACATCTTTAAACTCCTGCAAAAGGTCAGTGACTGCAACAGGAACCGAGCTAGGAATGTTCGCAAGTGAAAACAACACGTTTGTGCAAATCAAGCCATATAGCAAGGGGGTATCATCACAAATTTCAGCAAGGTCAATTTTAGTTGCAAGCATGACACGCCCTTTCAGATTTATAACTTGTGATGAATAAGGAGAAGCAATTTTATCTTTCTGTTGCCTCAAAAGCGTCTTAGCTACTTGCTGATTTTCAGAAGGTTGTTTGCTCTTTTGTGCATCCCTAGCATGTTTTTCTTGTTCAAATTTTACAATTTCAGCAGGAGTCATAGGAAGCAATGTAACTTTCTTTCCTTTATACATAAATGTGTACGTATTGCTCCTACCATGGTGGGTAGCATCAGTATCATACTCCCAAGGTCTACCAAGTAACAGAGAACATGCTTGCATTGGTACTACATCAAAATCAGCAGCTCTGAAGTATGTACCAATGGAAAATTTGATGTGAGCAGTTTGTGTTACCTTGACCTTACCGCTATTGTTGAACCATTGCACATGGTAAGGGTGTGGATGCGCACGTGTGGGAAGTTGAAGCTTCGTTACCATGTCGTGGCTCACCAAATTGTTGCAACTACCGCTGTCGATGATGACACGTACACGACGGTTATTGACGCCGAAGAAGGTCTGAAACAGATTGTTCCGTTGTGCCTTGTCGTCCTGCTCCATGTGAGTGCTCAAGACGCGTTGTACAATAAGTGCTTCAAGGTCGGCAGTGGCATCCGACGCAATAACAGCGTCATCGTCGAATGTATCATCATCTCCCACAATGTTAACAGCAAGTGCATATTCATCTTCAACATCACTAGCACTTACATAGCCACCGTCTTCCGTAGCAATATAAGCCCGCTGACTAGGGCAGTCTTTCATCACATGGCCAAATCCTTTGCATCGGTGACACTGGATCGCCGCAGAACGTGCAGTAGAGGCCGCCGAGGAGGTGGGCTTGGCTGGCGCCTTGGATGCTGCAGTCTTGGAACTCTCAACCTGGGCTGTAGATGTAGAAGGTGCTGATGTAGCCGCCGGTCGAGAAGGGGGTGGGGGTGGTCGTTGCTGCTGACCACTTGAGCGTGAAGTAGCACCACTAATGTTGGTCCTCATGCTGCGTTGTGGTTGTTGGCGACCCTGCAATTCTTTTTCTGCAAGCATAGCAAGGTGGAAAAGACGAGTGATAGTATTGTATTCTTTATAATCAATGATATCCTGAATTTCACGTCTTAAACCACCATAAAAACGGGCCATTTTATCCTCATTGTCCTCCTCAATTTCAGCACGCATGCAACCTATTTGCAACTGCTGATAATACTCCTCTACCGATTTATTTCCTTGGTTTAGGCGCTGCAATTTTTTTCTCAAATCACGTTTATATGAAGGAGGGACCCATCTACCACGCATTTGCCGTTTTAACACATCCCAAGTTTGTGGTTCATTTCCAACCTGAACTATTTCAGTCCACCAAAGAAGAGCATATCCAGTGAAGTCACTAGTAGCTAAACGCACGCGGTGGTTAGCAGGAACCATGTGAGCATTAAATTTTTGTTCGACTGACATCTCCCAATCTAAATATGCATCTGGATCATAGGTGCCAGCAAAAGGAGGTACTGAAAATTTTACCTTAGAGTAGGGATCATTGTTCCTGTGGTTGTCATTGTTACCTCGTGGAGGGCGGTTGCGGTGGCCGCCCATACCTTGACGGTTGAACTGAAAGCGATGACGTGCAGCCTCTTCAGGGTCAATGGCATTGTTTCCGGCATAGGATAGGTCGTCTTCCTCTTCAATATGATCGTCTTCCTCTTCAATATGTTCATCGTTGGCTCGTGCAGCAGGCAATCGTGTTTCCAAGGTAGTCATTCGGTCCACTAGGTCAGCCACAGTACGCGCGAGACGTTCGATGGAATGTTGGGTCTGCCGCTGAGACTCTAGTAGAGCACGCCGTGAGACACAGTCATTAAAATCAGATGGAGGGGTGCCGCTGTTATCTGCCATGTTAGTGAAAAGAGAAAACAACAAAGAATAATCCTATGTAAAACAGCTAGGTGGGGTGGTGACTGTGGGGTGGAAGCAATCCGTCAAGCACCTTACCCACGCTTGCAAGTGTTCTTACCACGCCGCAGTGAGGTCACCGGCCTACAGGTGATGAACCAAGTGGAGGGTGGTGACAATTGCAAGGAATGAACCTGTCCTGACCAAGAGAAATGTGTAGCTTGGAAGGCAAGTGAGTAGCAAGGATTAGCGATAATAATAACAGTTAAACCAAGTTCAATAAGTATTCCCAAGTACTCGTCAAAGTTGCTGGCCTTAGTGCTCCCAAGGTGAAAATTCAAGCAATAGAGGGAAACTATGTGCCCAAAACTCAAATGGAAGCACAAACAGACCAAATTCAGCTCTCTACAGATCGGACAAGGGATCGGACAAGGGATCGGACAAGGGTATGTGCACAATTTTTTTTTCTCTGCCGCTGATCGGACAAGGGATCGGACAAGAGTTCGGACAAGAGTTCGGACAAGAGATCGGACAAGCAACAAACAGCCAATGCCTTCCTCAGATCGGACAAGAGTTCGGACAGGAGTTCGGACAAGAGATTGGACAAGCAACAAACAGCCAATGCCTGCCTCAGATCGGACAAGTGTTCGGACAGGAGTTCGAACAAGAGTTCGGACAAGCAACTAACAGGACCGCTTCTCTTTTTTTTGTTATATTTTTTTCTCCTTTTTTTTTCTCTCTATTTTTTTTTGAACAAGGATGACCAGAGATGCAACCACAAAAATTGGCACCTACAACTGAGGTGGGATGTGGCTCACAAAAATTCAAACAAGTTCGCTATCCAGCGAGAAAAAATTTGACCAATTTTTTTCTTTATCTTCCTGATTTTTTTTGGCGAGTTTGGTGAGGGCTAACCGGCAGGGTACCCACCCAAATCGAGTCAGGAACACGCTCAAAAAATTTCAGATTTTTCTGCCAAACGAGCGAAAAGTTATGCCTGTTTTACTGAAGGGGGGTCACAAAGAGTAGATGTGGAAAACAAATAGGGTTGCGGAAGGGGGGGGTTTCGGTGGGGAAATTTTTTCTGAGACACAAGAACAACTACTACTCAAAAGACACAGAGGGGGGACTAAACCAGCAACAAGACTCGACCAAGAACACGAACTCAACAAAGTTACAACTGAAATTAAAATCGCAAGGCACAAAGGGGTTCTCGGTGGGGAATTTTTTTTGGTGCGGTTTTCTGGACTCTGGGTAAAACAAAAGCAGATCGAGATTACCTAACGGGAAATCTGAGCTCTGATACCAGCTGATGGGGGATTGGTCCCGATCTTCCACTAGGTAAAGGATAAACTTGGGTTGGTGGAGAATCTCGACGTTGGCGATCCAAGGCTCCGGTCCGGCGGATCAAAACCTTGCAATCGTTACACCACTGTCTCCGTTGGTTATCAACCACGCAGAACGCGATTGACCTCGCCACGAAGGCTAATTCCTGCAAGCGAACCCAAGAACACAAGCAAGAACAGGAAGGATACAAATCGAATGCCAAATCACAGACAAACGAAGATAAGGTGAGGTTTCACAAACGCCAATGCAGCAGCCAATCGGTCCGGTGCAAGAGGCGGGATCTAAACACAACAGTGTAGATGCAACAAAGCAAAACCTAACCCTAGAGGCGGCTGGCGTGAGTTTATATAGGGCGGCGGCCTGTGGAAGACGAACAGACACAGGCTGTGGGCTAGAAGACGTACAGACTCAGATTATGGCCAACATGGCCCAGTTCTGTCACGCAGTACTGTTTTAAATACACAGGACGACTCGAGACTCCAAATGAGGTGAAACGAACGGCAAACGATCCGTCTTCTCCTCAGCTTTCCAAAAAGTCAAAGAACGCGCCAATCGGACTTCGTATGAGGAAGTTATGCCCATTTTGGTGAAAGGTGGTCGATGTAGTCCGAACCAGCGAATTCTTGACTTCAAATCATCCGTGCGGCTCCGTCTTCAACTCCAACTCTCCTATTCCATCTCCCATGTTCCTAAGCAACAAAATATCACTAGTATTCAGTAGCATCCTATCCAAACAAATATAATCAAAGTTGCTAAGGAACGAATTAACCTCATGGTTCAAGCGACGGGCACGGGCGCGTGTGATTGGTCCTTGTAGTTGAATTGTAGGTGGAGGCTCCATGTGTGTATCATGTGAAGTGATGTCCTCATCAGGAAGTATATGTTCGGCAGCCCCCCGGTTTTGAGAACCCTAAGTTTCCTCGACATGTTTTTAAGCTTCAAAAGGCTTTATACGGGTTGAAGCAAGCCCCCAGGGTTTGGTATGACCGGTTGAAGCAATTTTTGTTGGGGAAGGGCTTTGTGATGGGTTCAGTGGATAAAACTCTCTTTTTGCTCAGAGTTGTTTCATAATTTTTAGTCGCTCAAATTTACGTGGACGATATTATTTTTGGCGGTACTACTAATGATCTCGTGTCCAAGTTTTCTGAGCAGATGCACAGCGAGTTTGAGATGAGCCTCATGGGTGAGCTCAAGTACTTCTTAGGGCTCCAGATCAAGCAGACCAAGGACGGCACCTTCATCCACCAGGGTAAGTACACTCACGATATGCTTAAGAAATTTGAGTTTGGTGGTGAATTGAAGCCGCAGATGACCCCGATGGGCACATCTGGGGGTTTGGACAAGGATGAGAGCAGCATCAAGGTCAATTAAAGGGAGTTTCGAGGGATGATCGGTTCGCTGCTATACTTGACGGCAACCAGACCGGACATTCAGTTCGCCGTGGGACTTTGCGCGCGTTTTCAGTCTTCACCACGCGCGTCTCATCGGCAGGTTGTCAAGCGCATCTTCAGGTATCTCACTTATGCACCTGATCTCGGTCTTTACTATTCAGCTTCATCATCTCTCGATTTATCTGGATTTTCAAACGCTGATTTTGGTGGGTGCTGGTTGGATTGCAAGTCGACTTTCGGTACTTACCAGTTTCTTGGTTCTTCTCTTGTCTCTTGGTCTTCTTGAAAGCAATCTGGAGTTGCTCTTTCTACCACTGAGGCTGAGTATGTAGCTGCTGCTAGCTGCTGCTCACAGTTAGTTTGGATGATTTCCACTCTGCGAGATTTTGGGTTATTCTTTCCTACCAGGGTTCCATTGTTTTGCGACAGCACCAGTGCTATTAGTGTAGGGAAAAACCCGTGTCTCCATTCCAAAACCAAACACATTGATGTGCGCTTTCACTTTCTGCGCGATCAATATGAGAAAGGTGTCATTGAACTTGTTCATGTTGATACCCATCATCAGTTGGCTGATATTTCACCAAACCCCTAGATCAGTCTACATTTAAGCATTTACGAGGGGATTTGGGTGTTGTGTATCCTTTTTAGGATATTTTGCGTCAATTTTCTTTCTTCTTTACTCTTTTCTTGATTTATTTTTGTGTGTGTTCATATCATACATATTCACATATCACACTTTTTGAGCTTGCTTCTGTTATATGATTGAACTGCTTTACTTATTCTAGTCGGTACATGCTTTTGATTACTTGTCAATGATCATGTCTTGTCTCAGTTCGCTTGATAAGTCTGATATATGTCATATGCATTGCTTTTATGCTTTAAAATTGAAAAATGATCACCATTGCTTCTGGTAACTAGCATGCGTAGGATGAATGTTCTTGCTATCTATTACATGCCCTGTAGCTAGTTCCTGACTTAGATGCAACTATGCAACTTGGACATATGTATGCTTTAAACATGGAAATGTGCTATACAAATGATGAAAAATCGAGGAAAAATGAAAGTTCCATGCCTTTTTATGCATAACTTGAAAAGATCGAGGTGGGTTTGCTTTGTCGCATTACATTTGTTCTGGACTGCATACCATAGCACTCTGGTATGAACTAGGACAGTGTAGTGTATGCCAAGACCAATGTCTTAAGCTTCTGATGGTCCAGCTCTGGCCTAGGCTTGACTTGGTCGGTCAGCATAAGGTTTGACACGCGAATAAGCCCTGGCATAAATGAAAAAGGAAAAAGAAAAACCTGAAAATTGAAATGATAACAAGTTTGCTGAAGCACTTTGTTTTTGGACAATGCTTATCTTGGTAGATATCAGTTAGCTTTTGCATCTCATGATTTACCTTGCTTGTTTACTGGAAAATGTGGTGATGCTTTTGTTTGCAAAAACTGAAAAATGCGTGCTAATGACTTTCCTTAGATATCATCTGTTGCACTAATAATGCCATGTGTCTTAGACAGTATGTCTTTTGCTATACTTGTTAGATGTTGTAATTGCAGTCAATCATATTTGAGGAGCATGCTTTCTACACTCCACATGCACTCCAGTTGAATTTACTGCATATTTTGAGGGGGAGTTGCATTTCAGGGGGAGTCTGTGTTTCTTTTGAGTGCTTGATGAGTTCACTTGTCAACAAGGGGGAGTTTTTGTCTCGCTTACTCTTTTGATATCCTTGTTACTGTTTCTGAGATTGCACTCGTTTTGAGCTTTTACCTTTGGTTAACCATAATGACCACTTCTTGCTTTTGTTTGGCTTTTGGTCATTAGGGTTAAACTTTTACCTTATTTTTCTTCTTCCTTGGTTTCTTGTGTTTTTGTTTTCTTGTTTCCACATTTGCTCATAGGTGCTGAAGAGCTGAAAAAGGAGTGTTGACAATGCACTCATCAATGGGGAGATTGAGGAGCCATGCTGAAGAGCGTGGGCCTCATGGCTCCAGATGTGATGAGTCATTGTCAACGATAGTAAAAGAGGACAGAAGAAGAAAAGAGATCTGATGTTTCATGGGCCGCGTGGGACTCAGGTACACGGGCAGCAAGCGACTGTCGGGCAGAGGAGGCTGCGAAGTCGGGTTGGCCCAATCCAGGTACATGGGCCAGGAGCAGCAGAAGACCCACTGGGCTGTTGACCAGGATTGACTCAGGTACACGGGTGGTGAGTGATTGCCGGGCTAAGAGAGCTGCGGAATCGGGCCGGCCCAATCTGGGTACTTGGTGCAAAGCCGGTGGAGGCTTTGTCAGTTTCGGTGCAAAACTGACAACCGTTGATCTTGTATCGGACTGTCCAAAAGAGAAGCCGTAGTCGCTACGAAAGCTTAGCTTCCAGATAAGTCATCTGTATCTCTAGGCCCACGGTCAGTCAGTTGTGTCTGTAAAAATTCCTAAGGGCAGTAGAGTCTTTTTCTTTATTCCTGCGTCTGTAAAAACCCTAAGGGGCTGGTGGAATATTCCTAGTGTTGGGCTGCCTATAAATAGGGCCCCAATCCCTAGGGTTAGGTCACCCTTTTGGCTGAAATCAATACTACTCCTTTGGGACATTTTGTCTCTTGCACCTTCTCTTTCCTTTCCTGTTCATGCGTGCGCCGCCAAGATCTGTATGGTGTTTTTGGTTCATTACTGCATCCTCTTGATTTTATTTGTTCCCGTGGGATTCCATTTCCTGTTCGTGTTTGGATGCGTGCATTGATTTCTCTGAAGCAGAAGCTTCGGTTTGGTGTGTGCGATTGAGTTTATTCCTGAGAAGGTGCTTCTGTTGCGTGTTCTTCACGCAAGTAGTACTAGTTCTTGCTGTTGCAAGTAGTACTACTACACTGTAGCAACAGTACACTAGTACCAGCTTTTTGCTTTTACTGCTCAACTTTTTGATCGAGTTGACAGGACTAACGTCCCTTTTCTGGCTGTTCTCTGGCGAAGCCCCTTCTCTGTTCGAAGCCCCTCAGCTCCATGAGGCAGGCTTCGATCTGAAATCTTCGAAGGCTTCGTTTGAACTTCGACTTCAAGTTTGTGCTGTGTTGCTAAGCTTCGAAGTACTTTTTGAACTGTCAGCGTTTCATACTTCGAACGTTTGGGCGAAGGTACTCCGACTTGAGCTCTTCGAAGTCCATACTTCGACAGGTTTCGAAGTTGGCTTCGAAGCTTGTCTTTCTATTAGACTTCGCTCAGTGTTTGCATCCGTTCTCTTCGAAGGTTCTTGATGCGTTTTGTTCGAAGGTAGAACATAGGCTTCGCTTTGGTTTCTCTGTCGCGTGTCAGCCTTCGCTTCTCTTTTCGAAGGTTTCTTTTTCGAAGGTAGAGTGTAGGCTTCGAATTTGGTTTCTCTGTCGCGTATCAGCCTTCGCTTCTCTTTTCGAAGGTTGTTTGTCTGTGCGTTGTGTTCGAAGCAATCTGTTCGAAGAATAGGCTTCGAAGCTCTCGGTTCGAAGCTAGCTTCGATACTTCTGTACCTGCCACTTCGAACTAGGCTAGACCAAAACACACCTTCGGAATTTTCACAACAGCCTTCGGCAGGCTTCGCAACTAATCTCCGAAGCAGGCTTCGACCAGTGAAGCAGGCTTCGACCAGCGAAGCAGGCTTCGACCACCAAAGCAGACCTCGACGGACGAAGCAGGCTTCGCCAAGTTCCGAACAGGAGACAAATCTGAACAGTAACTTCTCATCTCACTTTATATATACTTAGATCATTTCATTGAGAAGTTTGGCCTGACATGTCTAGTATACTTTGTTTATCTGCCTAGTTGCACTGCTTTGGTAGTTCTCTGTTTAACATCAGTTGCTTCTAGACTAGATACCTTTAGACTTAGGCTATCTATTCATTTTTTGCTGCTTAGCCTTTGAGGTGCGTTGGGTGTTGGGAACAGGCCATATATTCGAAAGAATTTTTAAGGCGCCCATTCACCCCCCCCCCTCTGGTCGCTACTTTCGGTCCTACACTCGGTCGGAGTCGGTACGCCCAGAATCTTCTCCGAAGCTCGTACAATCTGCTCCGAAGTTATAGGGGCTGAAGAGGCTGAAAAATGAGTTAAGTTGGTTATTTCTTCGAATGAATATACATGACATATGTTGTTTTCGAAGTTAACTGCAGGGCTCGAGTTCGAAGAAATTTTGCGGAGACCGTCCTTCGAATCTTCCTCGAAGGTGATCGGTCAGTTGGCAGTTAGAGGAGGGATCTGAAGCCCGAGGAATTCTTCTGCTAAGTCTCGCATGCTCAGGCGGCGACTAATTTTTTGGAGCAAGCTGAGGCGAGCTTCGAGCTGGCCCGGATCCGGGTGCACAAGAGCTTCCTTTCAGAAGTTGATATCTTGCAAGGGTCCAGCTAGACGGCTGCTCGCCCCAACTTCGGCATAAAACCACTACAAGATCCAGTATGTGTACCATCTGGCATTGATGGCCTTGGCGGGAAACCGAAGAGCATACTCGTCTCGAAGCCTAAAGTTGATGCTTCCGAAGGCCACCACCATCTTTTCACCTCCGGGGCCTATGAAGGTCTTTGGTTGGCACGAAGCTCTGTGTAGTGCTGCGAAGATCTCAGCCCTTCCTTCGCAACCTTCGGCTCGCAACGCCCATTCGAAGATGGCAAGACGTGCTACTGCATTCGGAGAGAGCTGGGGGAGAGTAACGTGGAATAAATCCAATACCTCAGCCAAGAAGTCAACTGCCGGAAGCCCTAAGCCAGCTTCGAAGAAGGCTTCAAAGACAACCACTTCTCCGGGCATTGGCGACGGAATGACTTCTTTCCCAGGTTTGCGAATCATGATCCCAGAACTGATTTTGCCTTCTATTGCGGCCGCGAGCGATTTCCTCTTGCAGGTTGAGGGCCCCAATTGATAGGACTAATCTGTGTACTTTGCCGACACCGGGAAGAGGTCATCAGGGCCAACATTTTGGGGATTTCTCACCGCCGCCGCCATTGCTGCCATTGCTGGTGTCGGAGTTGCCATCGCCGATGTCGTAGCCGCCGCTGCTGCCGCAGCCTGCTGCCGAGCCAAGGTTGAAGCCGCTCCAAGACCCTTGAAACTGGTTTTCGCCATGGGATCGCACAGGTCGCTTGAGGAGAAAAACGGAGGCTAAGGTTTGTCTGATGGCTTGTTTGCACGAACGTGGTGGAAAGGTACTCGAGAAGGGGCTGGGCCCTCTATTTATAACTCAGACCACGATTTTTTACCGTTTGCATCTGCCGTTTCGCATTCTTAACCGTTACTTTGTTGCGGAGTGAACGCATCGCGTAACTTTCGTTAGAAGGAAAAAGCCAACGGCTATTTCTTCCAAGTCTAAAAAGGCTTTTGGGCTTCTCGAGTTAATTCTAAGATAGTTCGAATATAATTTTCTTACAAGCTAATTCGAAGTTTTACATTTCCACGTATTTCGGAAATGGATTAAATCTGCTAACCCCTACGCATGATTATTTTTCTTGCGTATACTGCTCTCCTAACATTACAGATTTAATGGAGAAGCGTATTCGAGGGGCTACTGTTGGGGGAAAATATTCCATCCTTAGGGTTATTGCAGTAACAGGACAAAGGCAGGCGATTGGATCAAAGGTTTCCAGCATATATATTCGGAGATGCATTGAATCAAGTTCGAAGTATGATGACGGACTCTAATACGGAGTACATCTTCGAACTTGGACTCTTCCGAGAGCTTCTTTGCCAGCTAAGATGGAAGACTTATCTTCTTTCTCATTAGATTAGTCTTTTACCATTTTAGCCCTATTAAGGGTACCGAATAGTTTCCACTATGTCGGTTGTAATAGAGGGGTAAAAGGGTCTTTTCCTTAATGTTTGGGCCTATAAATACCCCCCGTTTTACCCTGTAATACGGACCGAATACAAGTTATTCAATACACACTTTGAACTATTTTAAGCTATTATCCTTTCGGAGGCTTGAAATAGTTTATTTCGCAAACACTTCGTTTGTTAGTTTTAAATCTTCAGAAACCTGTTAGCGTAATCTTTTACGCCAACACTATCAAACCAAAGATCCTCTAGAATCAATAAGAAAAGACATACCCTTCTTAAAACGAACATCTAAGCCCTCCTCAAGAACATGCGAAACATAAACAAAATTAAAGCCCAAATTTCCAACAAAAGCAACATTCTTCAAGGAGAAATGCTCAGAAATCCGAATTGAGACAAAACTGTGTAGCTTCCGTTGACCAATGTTCCCGAAAGTGATGTACTCCTTGCAGCTCGGGGTAGTGAGGCTGGAGAACCATCTGCGATGTCCCATCATGTGGTGAGAACATCCCGAATCTATGATCCAAATGTCCTCCAAGCCTCAATCCGGCAAAATCAATGGTCATAAAGGGGAGCAAATGGTCTGACACCAGTTTTAGCAAAAGAGCTAAACTAGTGTCGAGCCATCTACTCAAAGGATAGCAAGCAGGAAAAGTGTAAGAGTCTAGACCAAATTGCGGCTCAAAGCATAATCCTCTGTTCTGCCTAGTGTCACCGCGACGAGGTCCAAAGTCATATCCAGAACGACGTGGAACTATGGCGGAGCGAAAACCACCCTCCATAGCACGTGCACGAAAGGCGTCTCCTCTACCACCACCTACACGATGCACCCTGGCCTCTAGCATCTCTCCGTGTCGAAGGACTCTCTGTCTATCACCTTGCTGGTAGAACTGCACCTGCCCACCCATAGCTCTTTCTGCTCTCTCAACCTGCTTCCTCTTGAAGAAGAACTCCGCAAGATGCCCATCTCTCTAACAGAACTCACAATGATAGGTAGGCTTCTTGGGAAGTGGTTAAGGCTTGGTTTTCTTGGGCTTGGTGGGGTTGGGTGTAGGCTCTTTGGTGTGAGAGGGTCCAAGTAGAGAGTCAGGAGAAGTGTGGAGGTGCTTGGGCTATGGGATCCAGATAGGCTTCTTAGGTGGAGCTTCAGATTGTTCTTGGAACAATCCATCCTTGGGCTAACAGGCCTGGAAAAACTCAGTGGATTGAGTCTTGGATATATCTTCTCTAGAATCATCTTACTACACTCCACTGCACGACTTAGAGCACTCTCAAAGTCAGCCTTGGTGTAGGTGTAACATACTCTAAACCCAACCTTCCTCTTGAACTAATGGATCATCATGCCGAGCTGTGGCTCTCTAGCACCCACCCAACTTAGGATCTGATGGAGGTAAGAGTTCTCATTCTGATCATTAGCTAGCTCCTCTCTCAAGGAAGCTAGTACCTCCACCTGAGACAAGCAGATCTCACTCTCCATCAACTTGAATAGACTTCTTAACTTTCAGCTTGATTAGTTCCAACCTCAGAGACAAGCAGTTCTCACAGACAATGGGTGGAACTGACAATGTCTCGAGCTCAAGCTTAGTCTTCTCCATCTCAGCTCTGACTCTCTCTAACTCACCCGACTACTCATCACTCTTCACTCTCAGCTCAACAAGATCAGATAAATGGGATGGGCAGTGACTACAGTGCACGACGATTGAGGCATGAGCATCTTTCAGCTCTAGCTGAGCGCTTTCAAGCTCAATGGCCAAAGTGTCTCTCTCATCAACCCTCTCCTGTGTACCTGGACTTCAGAGTAGTCAGGTCACACAACAACACCTGGCAATTGGGGCACTCACTACTCTCACCCAAGCAAGGGAAAGAAGATAGACTCTTAATATTGCTATTGGCCATAGCAAGCTCACTCTCAAGCTCATCTATCCTCTTCTTAGCCCCTCTAAGCATTTTCTACCGATATTTAAACTCCTAACGGTTCTCTTCAAGTAATTCGACGACTTTGCATTCATAGGAAGATACCTTCTCATCGTCGTCGGAGTTGTCGGAGGAGCCCTTATCTTCTTTATCCCAAGAGCCATTGAGCGGACGCTCTTGCAGGATCTTCGGCTGCGGTGCGAGCAAGTCTTCGGCTTGTCCCCTAAGGCCATGAAGCAGAGGCCCACCGGATCATCCTTGTCCTTGCCCTTCTTAACCACGATCACCTCATCGCTTGAGCTTGATGAAGAGGAAGAAAAGGATGATCGCTTGGAATAGGTCCTCTCCATTTCGGAGAAGAAGGCCTTGTCTCGCTTCTTGTTCTCGCGCCAGTAGTCCTTCATGGCCTTTCAAAAGAACCTCGTCTTTGGCTTGCCCTTTGTGAAGGTGGAGCTGTCATCCTTGTTGGAGTCATAGGAGCCACTGCTGGTGCCCTTCTTTTGTGTGTTTTGCTTGGGGTAGTCGTCGATGAAATGTCTTGGATCACCACACTCAAAACAACCATGTTTTGTGCCATGTCGTTTGAACATTCTTTTATCATAGACACGATGAACATGACTATTGAAAAGACATAGGTCATCATCTCCTAGCAAATCCAATTGGTCCTTAGTGATAAACATCAAAGAGGACAAAGAACAACTCAAAGCAGTAGGATTAGCAGAAGGTGTCGCAAGAGCCAGGGTTTTTGATCCAGAACCAGAGAGATTTGATCTCAACTAGATATCAACCTCTGAGGCCTTGAGCTTGCTTAAAAGCTCTGCAACAGTCAAGGTATCATAGGAAGCGCTCACAACAATAGAGGATACCTTGATCTCCCAGATCTTAGGGTCCAAGGTATGAAGAACCTTGAGCGCATGTTCATGATCTGAGAACAGCTGATCACGATCGACCTTGTTGGCCCGAAGCTTGTGAATGATCAATTGAAAGCGACCAAACAAAGCCTCGATGATCTCTCCCAGCTTCTGTGAGAAATTTTCATACTCACGCTGGTAGGTCTGATAGAGCCTAGCCTTGACCTGAGCTATCCCCTAATGGTGTGCCTCGAGGGTAGCCTAGATCTATCAAGCAGTGTCGAGATGACTAACATGCTCAAACTCGTTGGGACCTAAACTAGAAAACAGTATGTTCACTGCCTTGTTGTTTAGGTCATGCAAAGCGACTATCTCAGGGGTAGTACGCTCTGCAGCAGAAAGCATAGTGAATTTGGCATGAACACACATGTCCCATATCCCTGAGCTCTGGCTCAATAGATAGGCTCGCATGCGAGTCTTCCAATAGTTATAGCCTAAGACCTCAAGGGACGGACCTTGCTAGAAGAAGTCATGATCGCTACCTTGGGTTAGAACCGGTTAAGGTATAGAAAAAGTCTAACCTTGCTCTAATACCACTTGTAGGATTGAGCATAGCGACCAGAGGGGGTGAATGGGTGCCTCAACAATTCTTTTGAATCAATGGCCATCTCCCAACACCCAACGCACATCAAGAGACAACTAGTAGAAACAAAACAAATCCCAAGCACTAAAAATAATCTAGCCTAAAAACAACCGGAGTCCTAATCAAAAAGACAC
This sequence comes from Zizania palustris, assembly GCA_019279435.1. Lineage (NCBI taxonomy): Eukaryota > Viridiplantae > Streptophyta > Magnoliopsida > Poales > Poaceae > Zizania > Zizania palustris. Next base: position 78,767,019 of record JAAALK010000289.1, on the reverse strand, counting down.
CTCCAAAGTGTTTAAAGGCAGATTAAAATATCTCACAGCACAAATGTCATCTCCACAAAAACTCACTCAATCACTGACGATCCATCACACACATGCAGAATATCCACAATTTATAGGCAGTTCATTAAGTATGAGCAAACACAATATTTAATGTTTTTAATCTAGAAAAAATAAAAGCAGTAAATAAAATGTACTCAGATATGTGTCAGTGAATATTCACAATGTAAATAGAATACTTTTTGCAGCTATTAAAACAAATTTTGAAAAAGAACTACCAAAATAAATGATTGTGCACGAAAATCCTAATTAAAGGTAGATTGTCGTGATGCGGAGTTTTGTAGCAGCTATGGGTTCGCTTTAGGACCGTCAGATCTCCGATGGGCGGTTTGGATAGATGCGTCAGGCTTACACCGAAATCGATAAAGCGTCCGCTATCTTCGCACCGGGAACCCGGATTGGGCCAGCTCGATTCCGCGGCTCCCTCAACCCGGCAATCGCTCGTCACCCATTTACCTGAGTCAAACCCGGTCAACAGACTAGCGGATCCTCTGCCATTCCTAGCCCATGTATCCGGATTGGGACATCACGACTCCATAGCCCCTCTGCCCAGCAGTCGCTTGTTGTCTGTGTACCTTAGTCACACGTGGCCCAAGAACTGATAGGTCTCTCTCTTCTCCTCATCCCCTCTTCTGTTGACTTCCATTGACAATCACTCATCACTTCTGGAGCCATGAGGTCCATGATCCTCAACATGGCTCCATCCCGGGTTAGCTCTTTTGGCGGAAAATGGTATGTGCTTGTTGTTGTAGGCGACTACTCTCGTTACTCTTGGATTTTCTTTTCTTGTAAGCAAGGATGAAGTGTTTATACACTTTTGTAGCTTAGCATTGAGGCTATTCAATGAACTCCCTGGTGCAATGAAATCCATTTGAAGTGACAATAGCTCCGAGTTCAACAACAGCTGTTTTGCAAATTTTTGTCTTGAACATGGAATTGAACATCAGGTTTCTGCACCAAGAGTCCCTCAACAAAATGGTGTTGTTTAAAGGAAAAATTACACACTTGTGGAGATGGCTAGGACAATGCTCAATGAGCATAGGACTCTTAGAAAATTTTGGGCTGAAGCCATGAGTACAACATGTTACATCTCCAATAGGATCTTTATGCGCTCCTTGTTGAATTTGACATCTTATGAACTACGTTTTGGGAGGAAGCCCAAGGTCACTCACTTAAGAGTATTTGGATGTCGGTTCTTCATCCTAAAGAGAGGTAACTTGGCCAAATTTGAGTCACGTGCGTCTGATGGAATCTTTCTGGGCTATTCCTTGCATGATCACTCTTATCGTGTTTTAAATCTTGAAACAAACACTATAGTTGAATCTTGTGATGTATCGTTTGATGAAACATCTCCATGTGTTAGTCCTACTTTTGAACTTGCGAGTGAGCGTGATATGAGTGAAATGATTTTTGAGGAAGAGGAACCATCAGATGTTGAAGATCATGAACTTGTACCACTATCTCCCACTACGACATCTCTAGAAGCTTCATCTACATCAACAAGAGGACCTGAAGACTCTACTTCCGGAAGCATGGAGCAAACTTCGGCAAGGGTTTAGGGGGAGATTCTGTCGCAAAGAGAAGCACCGCTTCGCATCCAGAGAATGCATCCTCCTAAGCAGGTCATCTGCTAGCTAAATGAAAGGGTAACACGATCTCATGCTCACTTCGTTGATTCTGCTTTTGTCGCTAACTTTGAGCCATTAGATGTTAGTCATGCTTTGTCTAATGCAAGTTGGATCAACGCCATGCATGAGGAACTTGAAAATTTTGATAGAAATCAAGTTTGGATTCTTGTTGATCCACCCCCTAACATTCATATCATTGGAACAAAATGGATTTTCAAAAACAAACAGGGGGAGGATGGAGCTATAGTGAGAAACAAGGTTGGACTTGTGGCTCAGGGGTATACTCAAGTCGAGGGGGTTGATTTTGGAGAAACATTTTTACTGGTAGCTTGACTTGAGGCTATTACGATCTTGCTTGCTTTTGCATCATCCCGTAGTTTTAAACTTTATCAAATGGATGTAAAAAGCGCATTCCTTAATGGTTTCATAGGAAAAGATGTGTATGTCGAGCAGCCTCCTGGCTTTGAACATCCCAAGTACCTCATAGAGTCTTTAAACTTCACAAAGCTTTATATGGGATCAAGCAAGCTCCTAGGCCTTGTTACAACCGCCTTAGGACTTCTTGGTTGAGCACTGGTACAAAAATGGGCTCTGTTGATAAGACCTTGTTCACTCTCTTGCATTGCAAAGATTTTTTACTTGTTCAGATTTATGTTGATGACATAATCTTTGGTGGTTCATCTCATACTCTTATGGCCGAGTTTGCTGGATCTATGAGTAGGGAATTCGAAATGTCGATGATGGGCGAGGTGACCTTCTTCCTTGGTTTTCAAATCAAGCAAAGCAAACAAGGAACATTTATACATCAAACAAAATACACGAAAGACCTGCTAAAACGCTTTGACATGTCAAGTGCAAAACCACTTGCTAACCCAATGGGTACTTCAGTTGCGCTTGATCTTGATGAAGACGGAGAAGAAGTGGACCAGAAGGAGTTTCGGAGCATGATCGACTCCCTCCTCTACTTGACGGCTACGAGGCCGGGCATACACTTTGCAGTGTTTTTGTGCGCTCGTTATCAGGCTTCTCCCAGGGCTTCACATGGCCATGCTGTCAAGCGCATTCTAAGGTATCTCAAGCACACTCTTGAATTTGGCATTTGGTATTCTACATCATCTTCATTATGCTTGAGAGGTTTTTCTGATGCTGACTTTGCTGGATGTCGTATTGATCGTAAAAGTATGTCTGGGACTTATCACTTTGTGGGTTCTTCTCTTGTGTGTTGGTCTTCTCACAAACAGTCTAGTGTTGCACAGTCTACAAACAAGGATGAATATGTAGCTGCAGCTAGCTGTTGCGCACAGATTTTGTGGATGGTTTCTACTCTGCGGTACTTTGGGTTGGATTTTAAAGGAGTTCCACTATTTTGTGACAACACGAGTGCAATCAGCTTAGCAAACAACCCAGTACAGCATTCTAGGACCAAACACATTGACGTGCGTTATCATTTCTTAAGAGATCACAATGAGAAGGGTGATATCGATTTGGGCTTTGTTGATACCCTGAATCAGCTAGCAAATATTTTTACCAAGCCTCTCGATGCTTCTCGTTTTGCATTTTTGAGGGGACAGCTTGGCATTTGTCATCCTTATGGCATCATGTGAGGGGGAGTTGTGTACTCTTGGATATGCTTCTGTAATATGGTTAATTGCTTTTACATGTACATGCTTTATTATGCCTTTACAATATTGTCTTATACTTCTGTTGATTATGCTTGGATTGAATACATCTAAATACATGTCTTGAGCATGGTTTTTATTTGTGAAAAATTGAAAATGGTCACTACTTAGTCTAGAAACTTGCATGAATAGGCTAGGGTTCATTTGCTATTCTTTACATACCTGACAACTTTGTCATTTTCACTTGGATGCTAATACGCAACTTGATCTTATTATGCTCAAAATTAAAAAAAATGAATGAAAAATAAAAATGAAAATGATGAATGATGAAAAATGAAACAAAAAATATTTATCTTGTGATAAAATTGAAAACATTCAGGTGGGTTTGCATTGTCGCACTACTTTGTTATAGACTACTTACCATTGCACTTTGGTATGAACTGGGACATTGAAGTGTATACCATGACCAATGTCTTAAGCTTTTAATGGTTTCAACCTAGGCTTGGCTTGGTCGTTTAGCATAAGTTTGACTTGCAAATAACCCCTGGCACTTAAATAAAGAATAAAAAGTTTAATTTCCTCACATATCAAGTTTGATGCAGCTCCTTGTAGTGGAATTTGCTTATCTGCTTAGTATTTGACTAGCTTTTGCATCTCTTACCCTTGAAAATGCTTGCTCTTGCTGTTACTTAGTTTGTATACATTCGGGATTGTTATACAGTTGGTTAGGACAACTTGTGAGGCATGATGCTTGTTCGTACTGTAATTGAACTTAATCATATTCCAGAAGCATTATATTTACACTTTACTCGCACATTTCATGGTGCTATCTTGATGTCTGCATTGCCAAAGGGGGAGAGTTCATGTAATTTTGTTGAAATTTTGTTGCCTAATTGAATTTTTGAGGTAGTTTTGTTCTATCATCCTTTTTCAAGTGACATGCTTCTTTTTTCTCTATCTAGAGCTTTCATGGTCACTTGTGTGCTAAACTTTCTTTATAACCTTCTTTCATCTTGGATTGTCAATGCACTCATCAAGGGAGAGATTGTGAAACCAAGTGAGGTTTTCACGGTGGTTCCAGTTTATGATGAGTCATTGATGAGGCTATGATGAGTTTGTATAGGTTGTATGGAGGTGTGTGTGTGTGTGTGTGTTTGTGCTTATCTCGTGTGTGCAGGGTTGAGATACTTGTCAACTGTCGATGACAAGTGATCATGGTTAGACAGGGAGTCTAATGCCAGATGGTCGAGGATGCTAGCCGGAGTTGAAAGTGACCTCAGATGTACATATGGAGATGAAGCAAGACATGGGATAACGGTTGATCGAGACAAGGTGTCGTTCAAGTCAGCGAAAGGGAAGCCAGTACAAGTGACAAGGTGGCTCGAGGGATCGAGAGCAGGAAAGACTTGTTGGCAGTCGAGTTCGCGGACTAATGACGATCGTCGATGATCTGGAAGGCTTTGTCGTTTTTTGCTGAAAATTGTCTCATCTCTAAATGTTTTTAAATTCCAATAATTAGGAGTTTATTTTCGTTTAGTAATTTAGATTAAGTGTAAACTTTTAGTATTTTTCGGAATTATCAAAATTCTGAAAATATATTAAAAGTATATGGTCAATGTTGTAATAAATTAGAGACAACATTAGTGTATTTTTCAGAATTTTTAATTCTGAAAATACACCATGGCATTTATGTAAATACTACCAACTTTAACCCTAAGGTGAGCCTATATAAAGGCCTCCATGCCTAAGGGTAAGGGTTGCCCACTTTAATTAGAACCAGAAATTTTCTTTGAGCCATGCATTCATCTTCTCCAAAAAATTATGTTCATCTTTTTGTATGAATTTTGGCAAGCTCTTTCTCTAGTTTTGGATTTGTCTTTATGCCGTTATTTTTCCTTATGGAGAACTGTGCACAGAAGCACTATTGCTTTTGTCAACTGAGAATCAATCAATAGATGAACTTTCTTTACTGCTTTCGGAAGAACACTGTGCGCCGCCATTCTTAACTTTTCTCTTCCAAAAGCAATGTGTGTCGTCATGTCCAGAAAACTTTCAGGAAGTGAAAAATTCATCTGATTTGTTCTGTTTGGCCTTCGATAGAAAGTTTCTTTGCAGATTTGGCAGTTCTTCCTATATAGAAAGTTCGACTGAAGTAAATCGGTGTTTCAAAGTCCAATTGAAAGAATAGTCAATACTTTATTTGATCGATTAAAGAGAAATATTCATCTGAAAATTTTATTGATCATCAATTTGAATTCTCAATTTTTAGAGGAGTGTTGGGTGTTCTGGAAAGGCCATCTAATTTGCAAAAAGTTGTCGAGGCGCCTATTCACCCCCGCTCTAGTCACTATTCCGATCCCACAGATATGGTATCAGAAGTTCCCATTAATCGGTTTGGATCAGGAAAATTGTACTTATCGAAAGTTCCGATAGGTGTATCAGAAGTTCTGAAGAGGGAAAAATAGATTGGATCTATTACGATAACCTGCTAGCCTAAGAGACCAAAAAAACCCGATCGGAAGTTTCAATCCAGGATTGGAAGTTCTGACGTGGGCGAAAACCAATCGGTCTATATAAAGAGAGGAGGAGGAGAAGGTCTTTGGGAGCAAGCAATTGTTAGTTCAAATCTAGCCACCAAGAACTCCTCTCCTCCGTTTCTTAATCTCAAAAGTTGAGATTGAGGATCTCCCATTCCCCATGAGCGGTGCTAGCACGCTGACGTGGGAAGAATCCCATCCTTGAATGTGTGGATACTGTGGAGGCGTTGCTCCAATAGCAATGCTCGTGGACTTCATCGCATGAACAACTATGTCATCTTCATCGATTGGATCATCGAGGAATGGCTGGAGTGAGGTGAGGATCAGCGAGGATGGGCTTCCTCAACATCTTCTTCCACTGCATCTAGCGCATCTTGTGCTGAAATGTACCGATCTATGATCCCACAAGCGCTTGCTTCTTGGGCTTTGGGGCGAATTTTTCAAATTTCTGGCTAGTGTAGCTTCCCCTTTTCCCCAACAGTGTTGTCAGAGCCTACGTGCGTAGTGTTCAATCTAGATCCCTCATGTATGGAGATACATGGCAGAAAAATAGATTAGATATATTTCTATCTATGGCAAATCCGAAGTTTCAACACTGATCGGAAGTTCTGATGGTGGATCGGAAGTTCTGATACCTGATCAAACGTTTTGATGTCGAATAATGATTCGATAGAGAGAGAAATTTGACACCAGGAATTCTGATATATTCAGAAGTACTAACGGATCGAAATTTCTGATGCCAGACCGAAACTTCCGACCCACCCGAATTTGAAATTCCGAGCCTATTGAGCTAGGTTTTTCCGATCCAAATTCCAGTCACTTGTAGATTCTTCGCCTAACTTTGTTTTGCAAAGAATGTTGTGACTGGCATGTCCTTGAATAAATGTGATGTATGAGATGCATGCAATGAATGTAAATTAAATATGGCATGTGTGTCATGGTTATTTACAGCCCAAGGTTGATGTAAATTAAATATGGCTTGCATGTCGTTTCCGCGGTGCTTCGGCCCATGTATCTAGTATAGGCTATGCAAAATAGACTAGTACACTTCATGGAGGTTGGGAGCACACACTCAATGTTGGGAGCCATGGAGATGGAGATCTCCATGTGAAGAGGGCCATGCTATGCCACAGTTAATACAATTGCCTGTGATGCTTTCTTATGTTCCTGTTATACTATTCATGCATGTTTCGTGCGGGTTATTGACGTTACCTTGCTAGAATAGTTTTCCCTCAGAAAATTAAGTATTGATGCTCTTTCCAATAGCTGCACCCACCAAGGATCTCGATCATCGATAGTGGGTCTGCCAAAGCAGGGTGCTATCTTTTCTCTTGACTAGTTAGGGCGGAAGTCGGACTTCTGCACGCATAGTATTGGTTTGCTTGATGGTGCTATCAAAACAGTTTTGGGCCTTGGAGATAGAGTTGGCGTAGATCATAGGATGCTTCTCCAACGACGAAAGTCACATACGATGTGATTAGCAAAGCATTGCTTACCTATGTCACCTAGCTTCTAGTAGTGATGCCAAAGCTCACTAGGAGTTAGAATGAATATGGATCTTGCACCACTATTAGTCATTAGAGGGAATGTGACTATTTTAAAATAGTGGAACATCTTTTATTGGATAGAAGATAAACATTGCATATTGCATAACCTTGCATTTAATCTTTTGTAGATCATGGCACCAACTGTTAAGAACACTATAATCTTTATTTTGCGATCGATTTTTTTGGAACAATTTTTATTGATTGGTTTAGAAACTTGGGAATAGTTTCTCGAGCAAAGGGAAAAGGAAAATGTTCTAGAGGAGTCCAATCATGATGAACTAATTGACCAAAGGGCTTGTGAGAAGCACTCGAATGAGTCACTTACTGTAAGTTGTCTCATGCTTGCATGTTTGTTCTCTGAGCTTTGGAAGCTAGATGAGAACAAGGATGTCCATAATATGATTATGGGACACGAATGCAATTTTTAAAGCCAAACTCGAGCTAAGAGGTATGGTACCTCAGTGTCCTTGTTTGCCTGCAAAACTGGTCAATGGTTCAGGAATTGCAAATTGGACTTGGAAGAAGTTTGGAAGAAGTGAAGTAGGACTTCCGCTTCTACTTCAAGTACAAATGTTATTGAAATCAACCTTTCTACTCGTCGAAATGATTCATGGGTATTTGATATCGGGTCGATGATTCACACTTGCAAATCATTGTAAGGACTGAGTAGGTCAAGAAAGTGTCTAGTAGGTGAACTGGATATTTGCGTCGGTAATGGTGCAAAGATTGCAACGTTTTCCATCGACATTTATTCTTTGTCACTACCCTCAGGATTAGTTCTGGAATTGAATAATTGTTATTATGTTCCAGCATTGGGTGGAAAAATTATTTCTTCATGTTTGGAGGAAGAAGGTTATGAGTTTGTGATGAAGAACAAATGTTGTTTGATATTCTCGAATGGTATGCTCTATGGTGCTTGTCCATTGGTGAATGGATTATACATTCTAAGTCTTGAGGATGCACATGTTTATAGCATTATTACTAAGAAACTACGACACAATGATTTGAATCTTACCTACGTATAGCATTGTCGTTTGGGTCATATAAATGAGAAGCACATGCAGAAGCTCCATATTGATGGACTTTTGGAGTCGTTTGATTTTGAATTATATGATGCATGCGAGTCTTTCTTACTTGGCAAAATGACAAAGACTTCCTTCACTGCATAGAGTGAGAGGGCGAGTGAGCTATTGGCCATAGTACATACTGATGTGTGTGGTCCAATGAGTCACACGGCTATGAATGGCTTTCAGTACTTTATCACTTTTACCAATGACTTTAGTATATATGGTTAGGTCTACTGTTGGCGTAAAAGATTACGCTAACAGGTTTCTGTAAAAAGAAACTAACAAACGAAGTGTTTGTGAAGCAAACTGTTCTAAGCCTCCGAAAGGATAATAGCTTAGAATAGTTCGAAAGTGTGTATTGAATCACTTGTATTCGGTCCCTATTACAGGGTGAAATGGGGGGTATTTATAGGCCTAAACATTAAGGAAAAGACCTATTTACCCCTCTATTACAACCGACATTAAGGAAACTATTCGGTTTCCTTAATAGGGCTAAAATGGTAAAAGACTAATCTAATAGGATAGAAGATAAGTCTTCCATCTTAGCTGGCAGAAAAGATCCTGAAGGGCTTTAGTTCGAAGACATACTTCGAACTAGTGCCTGTCTTCGGGCTTCGAACGAGGTTCTGGGCATCTTCGAAGATGGTCTTCGGACAATCTTCGAACTGGTTGACTGTCTTTATGCTGCTTCGGCAATAACCCCGAAGATGAGATATTTTCCCCCAACAGTAGCCCCTCGAATACGCTTCTCCGTTCGACCTGTAACGTTAGGAGAGCAGTATACGGAAAGAAAAGATAACCAATCATAGGGGTTATTGGTTTTTATTTTATCTCCGAAATGCATGAAGATATGAACTTCGAATCAGTCGTAAGGTAATTACTTTTCGAACTATCTTAGAACTGACTCAGGAAGTTCGAAAGTCTTTTTAGACTTAGAAAAATAGCCATTAGTTTCTGTTTCTAACGGAAGTTATATGATGCGTTATTTCCGGAGGAAAATAACGGGCGAGAATGCGAAAGGGCAGAGCCCAAACGGTAACAAGCGGAACGTTTAGGCTATAAATAAAGAGCCCAAAACTTACCCGATTACCTTTTCACCGCTTTCTCTCAGTCAAAAGCTTTGTGAGCCCCTTGAGTTCTTGAGCCCTAGCCTTTGAGTTCTTGAGCCCTAGCCTCCATTTCTTCAAAGTAATCGAGCAATCGTAATGGTGAAGACCAAGGGATCTGCGCCTCCTTCGGCTTTGGCTCGGCAACAGGCAGCCGCAGCGGCAGCAGCGGCGACATTGGCGGCGGCACCCTCGATGCAGGCGGCAACATCCATGGCGGCAGGGGGGAGAAATCCCCAAATCGCCGATGACCAAGGTATGTGCCCACCGTCGACCAAATACTTGGATCAGTCTTTTGAGTTAGGGCCTTCTACCTGCAAGAAAGAGTCTTTGGCAATCACAGCAGGGGGAAAGATTAGCAATGGAGTTATGATTCGGAAGCCGGGCAAAGAATTGATTCCATCACCAAGACCCGGAGAGGTTGTGGTATTCGAAGCTTTTTTCGAAGCAGGCTTGGGCCTCCCTGCTGTGGATTTCTTGGCCGAAGTACTTGACCTGTTTCATGTAACCCTCCCCCAACTATCTCCGAATGCAGTAGCTAGATTAGCTATCTTCGAGTGGGCGCTGAGAGCCGAAGGTTGTGAGGGGAGGGCAGAAATCTTCGCTGCACTTCATAGAGCGACTTGTCAGCCGAAGACCTTTGCAGGCTCCGGAGGTGAGAAAGTGGTGGTTGCCTTCGGAAGCATTAATTTTAGGCTTCGTGATGAATATGCTCTGCAATTCCCTGCTAAGGCCATCAATGCTAGATGGTACACCGATTGGGTCCTGAGGTGGTTTTATGCCGAAGTCGGAGCGAGCAGTCCTCTGGCTGGGCCCCTCAAAGAAATCCAATTCCGGAAGGAAGCCTTAGTGCAACCTGACGAAGGCCAGCTCGAAGCTCGCCTCAACTTGCTTCAGAAAATCAGCCGAAGGTTAAGCATGCGGGACTTAGCCGAAGAATTCCTCGGACTACAAATTCCTCCGCTGATGGCCAACTGGCCTATCGTCTTCGAGGATGACTCGGAAGGCGGTCTTCGCAAGATCAATTATACTTCGAGCCCTGCAGGTAACTTCGAATCCAACATGCATTGTACATATTCACTTCGAAGAAAGACTAACTCGAATTATTTTTTAGCTTCTTCAGCCCCTATTACTTCAGAGCAAATTGTAAGGGCTTCGGAGAAGATTCTGGGTGCCCCAACTCCGTCCGAGAAAGAATGGCGAGTTAAATTAGTCGGGAGTTGGGAGAGATTTAACAGAGTATGGGGAATGCTGGAGCTATCTCCACCCCCTCTGATGGATTGGGTGCCTTTGGAGAAAGGGCCCCAGAAAAGGAAAGCCAAAGCTGGGACTTCGAGCTCAGCAAAAACTCCGGTGAAGAAGGTGGCTCGGAAGCCAAAGAACCTCGCGCCTTCAGATTCTGCACCTTCGAGCTCAAGAGCTTCGGTTTCCGACTCCCAAGAAGAAACGGGAAGATTGCTTGTGCGCCTGATGGAAGAGAATGAAACTCAAAGGGTCGCACAAGCCGAAGTACCTGCGAACGTACCGGAGTCCGGAGATAATGTTGATCAACCAAGGACTTCGGTAGTTCAAGAAGATACAACTCAGGACGGAGTTCCGGTGAATGAAGGTGGGGTCGAAGTCACTATGGCTTCGATTCCTGAAGAAGCAACGAGGACTCCCCAGGACGATGCTCCTGCAGTCCAAGATTTAACGGCTGATTCGGATGAGGACTACACTTTTGATCCTCCGATCAGTCCGGTGCTCGATCTTCCAGAGAATGTTGAAGGTAAATTTTGCATAATTCTTATCAATTTCTGCAAAATTATACAATGTATAATATTTCTGTTTTCGCAGAGCCTCCTGTTGTCGAAGTACCCCTCGAAGATACAATTCAAAGACCTTTGACAACTTCGGAGCCACAGCCGGAGGTTACTCTACAGGGGCCTGGAAGAGGAAAAAGACACATAGAACCTCTCCCTACTCAAAGATCGACTTCATCTGAGTCAACAGATGAAAGTGAATCAACTGAGGGGGGCCATCTTCAGAAGTTCCAAGGGCCTCGGAAGAACTCTCCGGACCTTCGCTAAGCAGAGCTGATCAGAAGGCTTCAGAAATGCTTCCTCTCATAACTCCTTTTTTGGAGGAGAAAACCGGACTTGGGACTTTGGTTAAACCTTTGGGTGAAGCCAGTCGCAAAGTCGGGGAAACAGAACTGGTAGCCCTTTTAAGCAGAGCGAAGGGCTCAGAGCTTAACCTTGCTGTAGAAAGAGCAGCTTATCAGGTATAAAGCATCTTCGAATCAAATAGCAAATTATATATGAATAATTTCTTATTTCAGTTTTTCTTTTTTCTTAGCAAGCAGTCTTAGCCCGCGCTGCGGCTTTATCGAGCGAAAATGAAATTGCTCAACTTCGGGAAGAGAACGAAGCTCTTCAAAGAAATTTTAACTTCTCCGAAGGTCGAGTAGCTCAGATGGATAATGTAATATTAGCAGAGCGAAGGGCTAGGCAAAGCTTGGAGGCTGCGAAGAAAGAGCTCGAAGCAGAAAGAATTGTGCTTCGAGCGGAGATTGAAAGACTGCGGACGGAGGATGCTGCTAAGGGGTCCGAACTTGTAAGACTTCAAGAAGAGGCTGGCCAACTCCGGACTCAAAAGAATGCTTTGACTACGAGAACGCTAGAATCTCCGGAGTTTTAGCAGAAACGACTTCGGCCAAGGATGCGCTTATTGAGGAAAAGGCTTAAGTCTGAGAAGGTGGCTTCGGAGGTCATCGAGCAGATGTTAGGTGTCTTGGAGTACTTCGGTACTACTGGATCACTACCTTCGGATGACAATGTGAACTCTGCTGCGCCGGTTAAAGAGGATCCAAGGAGCAGCGAAGCAAATGAAGACGGCAGGCATGCGTTATGGAGAACTCTCCGGACAAGTGTCTGCCCTTGGATTACTTCGTTACTATGAGGATTTGGGCCGAATAATTACTCCGAGCGCAGAGGGCTCCATCATCTTCGACGACGCGAGACTTTTGACTCCTTCCGAAGGCGTGGCTGCCGCCTGGCGAGCCTTTCAAACTTCATGAAGGGCCGAAGGTCGATCTGCGATCAAGGCTTGGATTGATGAAGGCCAACGTCAGAAGCAAGTTCGGAGCCAAGCTTCGAGCAGTCAGCCTCCTCCGAACCCGCAGGTTTAGGAATTACTTAGGATTTTTTGATTATGTAAAGCTCATGCTTGTAAACATTTATCAATGAAAGTCTTGTTTGTCATATTTTTAGTCTTTGCCTCTTATGGAAGATATCGAAGTGTTAGAGCTTAACAGCGAACTTCGTTCATTGTGGAACACCTTCGAACTTCTAAAGAGTTATAAGCGTCCTCGATTTCTTATTCCTCGAGATGACTCCGGCGTTATTGCGCCCGAAGTAATCAAAGACGTATTGTCTTATATTAAAGAGGAAGATAAAGAGATTGACGCAAACACCTCGTCTTCTGAAGACACTAATTGGTCCGAAGACGAAGGTGAAGCCCAAAATAAAAGATCTGAAGATCTTAGAAGCTGGGAAAGAAGTCCCGAGTGGCTTCGAACTTGGGCCGAGCTTCAACAAGAGCAGAAGGATTTTAGAGCTTCGAAGGGGAGGAAGAGAGTTAAACGTAAAGTTCTTAGAACTTCCGATGTTGGAACTAGTCGTTCCACCCCTAGCTCTCGGGACCGAAGAGGTCTCCGATTCCTTCTTGGTATAGATACCAATTTTTCATAGTGTAATCTGTAAACACATTTATTTTAATAATGAATGCCGATTTAAAATTGTCTCCATATTTACTAGCCCCTCTTTGGGTATAAGCAACTTCGAAATGTATTCAAAGATGGTTATGCGCAAAGAAAAACTTCGGAGTACAATTTTTTGGGGGTTCGGAGCCCCTCTGTCATTTAAAGATCTTTTGAAATCTTATGAAATGTCTTCGACTTTTTGTAGTCAGAAGAATGGTAACTTGGTACCTTTGTTTAACGAAAGAAATCAATTGAGATAACTTCCAGGACACTTTAGTGTCTTAAGAATTTGTCACTTTGGACAAACATTCGAAGCTCATGGCTCAAATGTTATTTTGTTTTAGCCACCTTCGGCTATTTTTGCAGAAGTCTACCAGCCAATGGCTTGGACTTCGCAGAATTTGGCCACCTTCGGCTCTTTTTACGGATGTCTACCAGCCAATGGCTTGGACTCCGTATATTTGTAGCCACCTTCGGCTATTTTTGCAGAAGTCTACCAGCCAATGGCTTGGACTTTGCAGAATTTGGCCACCTTCGGCTCTTTTTACGGATGTCTGCAAGCTGCAGCTTGGACTCCGCAGATTTTGGCCACCTTCGGCTCTTTTTACGGAAGTCTACCAGCCAATGGCTTGGACTCCGTAGAATGTGGTATTGGCTCTTTTACGGATGCCTACAAGCCATGACTTGGGCTCCGGATGGATTTCAGCCACCACACCGGAGGCTTCGACTTTATGGGTACGAAGTCCGGAAATACAGCCCAGCTTAATGACACTTCCCTCTCAGTCGACCCCACGGTTCCAGCGCGTCCGCTCGGGAAGCTGGGAGTGTATGAGGGGAAGGCCCCTATCAGGGTGTATGCTTTATTAATTTAGAGGTGATTACAAGCGAATTACAAGGAGCCCTTATGCGAAGTATCGCTTTAGGTGCTCCGCATGCCAAGTATGTGCTAACTCTTCACCTTCTAAATTAGCTAATTTAAATGAACCAGGGCGTCCGGAGCGGACAATTAGATATGGACCTTCCCATTTATTGCCTAACTTCCCTGGTGCTATAATGCTTCGTAGAACAAGATGACCCGGCCTTAACTCGCTGAGCTTAACCTTCGGGTCATACCAAGTCTTCGTCTGCTGATGATACTTTGATAAATTAGCTACAGCCCGAAGTCTTGTTTCTTCTGACAAATCTAACGAAGCTTGTCTTTCTTCTTTGATGTCCGGTTCGGTGCTGCGAAATGACCCCCCTTTGAGCTCTGTTGGAGTCATAGCTTCATCTCCGAATAGTAGTCTGAACGGAGTAAAACCTGTGGACCTTGTTTGCGTAGTCCGAATGGACCATAGAATCTTCGGAAGCTCTTCGGTCCACAATCCCTTTGATAATCCTACTATTCTTCGATTTAGCCCTGATAAAATATTTCCATTGGCTCGCTCTACGGCTCCATTTGACTGAGGATGTCTCACTGCAGCAAAACATAATTGAATGCCTAGGTCTTCGCAAAACTTCTTGAAGGGTTCTGCGTCAAACTGTGTTCCATTATCAACTGTGAGATATCTAGGCACTCCGAACCGGCAAATAATGTTCTTCCAGAAGAATTTCTGTACATTGTTCGAAGTGATAGCTGTTAAGGGCTCTGCTTCTACCCACTTAGAAAAATATTCAATAGCTACCACTGCGAACTTCAGATTTCCCTTTGCTAACGGAAAGGGACCAATTAGATCCATACCCCATCTGGCCATAGGCCATACCGGAGCAATGACTTGAAGAGCTGTTGGTGGGCGATGACTCCGTCGACCCATCCACTGGCATCCTTGACAAGTGCGGACCAAGCTCTCCGCATCAGCTGTTATTGTGGGCCAATAAAGCCCCTGGCGAAGTGTTTTTCCTGCCAGAGCTCTAGGGGCTAAATGGCTTCCACAAAGGCCTTCGTGAATTTCTCGAAGAATTTCTTGGCCTTCGGCTTGAGATATACATCGGAGTAGAGGGGAACATACTCCGGCCTTGTATAATATACCGTTGATTAACTGATAGTTTCTTGCTTTGAGCTTTAATCTTGACAATTGGGGTTCTTCGGGCAAATTTGTTCCTCCTTGCAAGAGTTCTATGATCGAATCTTTCCAACCTGCACTAGGAATGCAAAGAATCTCCGCAGAGGCAATTTGTGGCACCGAAGGTACATTGAGCTCCTCATAGAAAGCTTCGTCAGGCACATCCACAGCTCCGGCTGCAGCCTTCGCTAAAATGTCCGCTTGCACGTTTTCAGCTCTTGGTATACTCCGAATGGAAATACCCTTGAAGTGTGCTTCGATCTTGCGGATTTCTTCTAAGTACTTTGCAAGTTGTGGATGTCGGACTTGAAAACTTTTGTCTACGTGCCCTGCTACTATCTGAGAATCTGTTTTTATAACTATCCTTGTAGCCCCTAGAGCACGTGCTTTCCGGAGTCCCAATAAAATTCCTTCATACTCCGCTATATTATTGGTAGACTTAAAGTTGAGTCTCGCGGAGTACATTGCTCTTTGCCCTGACGGTGAAATCAATACTGCCCCAATGCCTGCTCCGGATGCTTGAAAAGCTCCATCGGAGTAAATAATCCAAACTCCGTCATCTGATTTCTCTGGAGTCAACTTCGTAGGTGGAGTCCACTCTGCTACGAAGTCTGCTAGGACTTGAGATTTGATAGCTGTCCTTGCCAGGAAAGATATGCCGAAGGGTGCTAGCTCTACTGCCCACTTTCCAATCCTTCCAGTGGAATCTTTGCTTCGGAGCATATCTCCTAAAGGATACGAAGTTGGTACAATTACATTGTGAGCCAAAAAAATAATGTCTTAGCTTCCTCGAAGCCATTATCAGAGCATAAACGAACTTCTCAAGTTCGGAGTATCTTGTCTTCGCTCCTGACAATGCTTCGGATACAAAATAGACAGGATTTTGGACCAACTTCCCATTGATATCTGCTTCTCTGACAAGGACTGCGCTGACAGCTGAACCCGTAGCTGCAAGATACAGGAGTAGGGTTTCGTCCGCAATAGGCACCGTAAGTGTAGCAAGATTGCTGAGATAATCTTTAATATCTTCGAAGCTTTTCTGACACTCCGGTGTCCATGCAAAATCTTCGGACCCTTTCAAAGCTTTAAAAATTGGCAGGATCCTCTCCGCAGACCTTGATAAAAACCTGCTAAGTGCAGCCAGACGTCCAGTCAGCTTTTGCACTTGCTTTAAATTCTCCGGAGGAGCCATCTTCTGCAGCGCAGTTATTTGAGTAGGTCTAGCTTCAATTCCCCTGCTTGAAACTAAGTACCCTAACAACTTTCCAGCCTTAGCTCCGAATATACATTTTTCGGGGTTAAGACGGATCCCACATGCCCGAAGGCTATTGAATGTTTCTGCTAAGTCTAGGCTATGCTGGTGCTTTAAAGCACTCTTTATTACAATATCATCCATATAGGCCTCCACATTGCGGCCTAGTTGATGACCTAGAGCCTTAGCAACTAATCTTGAAAAAGTAGCCCCGGCATTTCTTAGGCCGAAGGGCATTCTTACATAGCAGAAGACTCCCGAAGGAGTTACAAAGCTCGTCTTGATTTCATCTTCGCGCTTCAACCATATTTGATGGTAACCAGAATACGCGTCAAGGAAGCTTAGTAACTCCAAACCTGCAGTGGAGTCAACTAGCTGATCAATTCGGGGCATGGGGTAGGGGTCACGTGGGCACGCTTTATTCAGAGATGTGAAATCAATGCACATGCGCCACTTCCCGGAAGACTTCTTCCTGACGAAGACTGGGTTGGCTAACCATTCTGTATGGGCCACTTCTCTGATAATCCCAGCCTTCAACAGTTTTTCTACTTCGTCCTTAGCTAGAGCAGCTCTCTCTGCGGACATCTTCCGGAGCCCTTGTCGAACAGGCCGGGCCTTCGGGTTTACAAGCAAACTGTGCTCAATAATATCCCGATCAACTCCGGTGATATCTTCGTCAGACCAAGCGAAGACATCCAAATTTTCTTCCACGACTTTTTCCAAGGAGGTTGCATCTTCAGGAGGTAAATCTTTACCAAATTGAAAAGTGTATTCTTTACCATCTTTAACAATGATCTTCGTTGCAATCTCTCCTTCGGGACTTGGTCTTGGAAATGACTTCTTTGAAGCTTCGGAGGAGGCTGAAAAAATTTCATCATTATCTTGGACACTATTCACTTGCCTCGGATCAAGAGGAGGACCGTGACCATATTCTGCCCTCCGAGCCATGGCTTGATCTCCGAAGATTGTCAGGACTCCTGCTTGTGTGGGCATCTTCATGCACAAGTAGTTGTGATGCGCCACAGCTCCGAACTGATTTAACATGCCTCGTCCGAAGATGACATTATAAGCATATGGGGCATCTACCACATCAAAGATAACTTCTTCAGTTCGGGCTAGTAAACCTTCTCCGAAGGTTACTTCCAAGCCTATCTGGCCAAGTGCATCAAGCGGAGGTCCTGCGAAGCCTTGCAGAGGACGAGCCGCTAGGAGGAGATGCTTCCGGGAAATGCATAACTGATCGAAGGCTTGCACAAAAATAATGTCTGCCGAGCTACCTCCGTCAATTAGCACCCTTCG
The DNA here is from genome assembly GCA_019279435.1 of Zizania palustris. Taxonomy (NCBI): domain Eukaryota; kingdom Viridiplantae; phylum Streptophyta; class Magnoliopsida; order Poales; family Poaceae; genus Zizania; species Zizania palustris. The sequence continues at coordinate 78,749,123 of JAAALK010000289.1, read as the reverse complement.
GACTTCAGTCCCTGCAATATCAGCAGTGATAACCAATGGATCTGCATGCGGGAACTTAATACCAGCTGCATCCTCCGCAGAGAAAGATATTGGAACATGAGACCACTCCGGCATTGCAGCTGCAGATGACGAAGTCCCAATATGGCCTACTTCCCGAACGTACTCTCTTCGCTGTCTCTTGGACATGCTTCCGAGGGTACCTCCTCCGGAGATAGGGAGAACTACTCTCTTTCCTCTATCTTGCCCTTCTTCTTGCTTCGGAGGTGGCATAACATTGGCCACTGGAGGATGCCTTGCAACATCAAAATTTTCTATCCGCGCCACAGCCTGGACCGGGTCTGGGCGCGCTGCTGTTGGACTTTGGTCGGTACTGCCTCGACCCGAAGTTCTTTCCAAGTATTCTCCCCTTAGGGTAAGGATAGCCTTGCAAGTGTCAGTTGCATGGCTTCGATTCTCTCCATGAATACAGCAAAAAAGGGTCTGGCCCTTGCCAGCCGTTTTCCCTGGCGGCCTCCAGCCGCTGGACTTGTTCCCCGCAGACTGTGGAGCTCTTGGTACAAACTTCTGTGGGGGTGCAATGTTCAAGACTTCAGAGCGAGGGTGCTTTTGCCCTCTTCTTCGCTCATGCTGCGCTTCGAAGACTGGTTCCTGCGGCTGTGCCGAAGTCTTCACCTCTGTTTTAACTTCTTGCGATACCGTTGAAGCAGCAGCAGTCCTCCGAAGCCATCCTTCCTCTGACCTCGCATACTCCTCGAAGTATGACATCAGTTGTGATACTGTGGTGATGCTCTTCCGATGCAGTTTATCCAGAAGGCCTTTATGACTGACGCCTTCCCGAGCCGCATCAACCACCGAGGATGTGGACAGCCCCCGAATTTGCGACTTCGTGTGAGCGAAGCGCTTGAAGTACTGCCTCAATGTTTCTCCGGGGAGCTGTTTCACTTGGAAAAGGCTTCCTGTTGACATGGGAGGCACGAAGGTGCCCTGAAAGTTACTTATAAACTTCCTCTTCAACTGTGACCACGAATTGATTGATCCTGGCTTTAAAGACCAGAACCATCTCAACGCCACTCCTTGAAGAGCTAACGGGAAGCACTTCGCCATAGTTTCTCTATCTCCGCCGCTAGCTTCGATCGCTAGGGCATAAGAACGCACGAACTCACTGGGATCTTCGTCTCCGGCATACTTGCAGAGCTTCGAGGTTTTAAACTTCGGATCGAAGCGAACTTTCTGCAGCTCAGGATGCAACGGAGATTCATTGTCATAAGAGGTGTTCTCCGGGGCTTCGGGATAACCAAGATCGTCGTCTTCGGGCACTTCGGGGATAGCTGGGGTGGCTTGAGAGCGAAGCCTGTTCGTAGCCTCTTGTCGCCACCTTGCTACCTCAGCTTGAAGGTTGGCCATTTGAGTGGCCATGTCTCCAAGGCTATCTTCATCTCCTCCGGAAGGACCTTCCGGGTCTTGAGAACTGGTATGATCAGTTCGAATCGGAATGGAGGGTGGCGGAGTGGCTCCGGGCGGTCGGAGTATGGAAGGGGTTGACGGAGAGGCTTCGTACCCTCGAGGGATAAAAGCCCCTTCCGGAGTTTGAGGTGGAGGGATAGTCGAAGACCCTCCGACTTCGACTGTGTCGAAGGGTATCTCTCCGAAGATCCGAGAGGACCTCCGAGTGGGATTGCGAGGTGTGCTCCGCTTAGGAGGCATGATGTAAGAAGTTGGTAGAGAACGAAGTTTTTTGGACTAGGCTCCCCACGGACGGCGCCAACTGTTGGCGTAAAAGATTACGCTAACAGGTTTCTGTAAAAAAGAAACTAACAAACGAAGTGTTTGTGAAGCAAACTGTTCTAAGCCTCCGAAAGGATAATAGCTTAGAATAGTTCGAAAGTGTGTATTGAATCACTTGTATTCGGTCCCTATTACAGGGTGAAATGGGGGGTATTTATAGGCCTAAACATTAAGGAAAAGACCTATTTACCCCTCTATTACAACCGACATTAAGGAAACTATTCGGTTTCCTTAATAGGGCTAAAATGGTAAAAGACTAATCTAATAGGATAGAAGATAAGTCTTCCATCTTAGCTGGCAGAAAAGATCCTGAAGGGCTTTAGTTCGAAGACATACTTCGAACTAGTGCCTGTCTTCGGGCTTCGAACGAGGTTCTGGGCATCTTCGAAGATGGTCTTCGGACAATCTTCGAACTGGTTGACTGTCTTTATGCTGCTTCAGCAATAACCCCGAAGATGAGATATTTTCCCCCAACATCTACCTTGTGAGGCATCAGTGGGAGTCCTTCGAAAAGTTCAAGGAGTTCCAAAATGATGTACAAAATAATACGGGCAAGACAATTAAATTTCTATGATCTAATCGCCATGAGTTTAGTGATTATCTGGAGCAGTGTTGAATTGTTCCACAACTGACTCCACCCGGTACGACCCAGTGGAATGGAGTGTCCGAGTAGAGGAATCATACCATGTTGGATATGGTTTAGTCTATGATGAGTCATGCCGGTCTTCCATTATCCTTGTGCTGACTCGATCTAGAAACTGCTGCTTTCACGATAAATAGAGTTCTAAGTTAGTAGAGAAGAGGCCATAAGAGATGTGGTTTGGGAAGCGTCCCAGTTTGTCTTTTCTAAAGACTTGGGGTTGTGAGGCATATGTAAAACGTTTGACGTCTGACAAGTGCTTCTTTGTGGGGTATCCTAGGGAAACCAAATGATACTATTTATATAATAGAGAAGATGGCAAATTGTTTGTCGCTTGAAATGTTGTATTCCTTTAGAAAGAGTTTCTCTCAAAAGGAGTTAGTGGGAGAACAATTCATGTCAAAGAGGTTCGAGAGCCACTAGAAGGTGTTCTACATCCCATTGAACAACAACAGGATGCGCAACGTTTTTCAAAGCCTGTTGTAGAGACACCAAAACCACGAAGGTCTGAGAGACTGAGTCACGCGCTAGAATGGTACATGTTTTCGACCACAAGACAGCGCAACGTGTTGTTGTTGGACAACGACGAGCCCAAGACCTATGCGGAAAGTGATGGGACCAAAACTCTGATAAATGGCTTGGAGCCATTAGATCTAAATTAAAAAAGATCGGATTTGTTTCTGTTTGTAGAATTTCGGAAGTTCCGATGCTTGATTGGAAGTTTCGATACTTGTCCGATTGGAAGTTCTGATGTATGTTCGGAAGTTCCGATGTCGGATAATATTTGCAACAGAGGAGTAGGATCGGGAGTTCCGATGTCAGATCGGAAGTTCTTATCTAGTCAAAATTGGAGTCCATGCGAGAAAACTAAGTTTTGAACTTGGTCGATCCACTCGATGGTGTAAAAACTATTGTGTGTATATGGATTTTTAAGATATACGTTGATGGAAATGTTCACATCTACAAGGCACAATTGGTGGCGAAAGATTTTAGATAGAATCAAGGTGTTGATTATGATGAATGGTTTTTCCCATTGCTATGCTTAAGTCTATTCGGATCATCTTAGCAATTGCCACATTTATGATTATGAGATATGGCAAATGGATGTTAAAACAGCTTTCCTGAATGGAAACCTAAGTGAGGATGTGTACATGACACAGCCTTAAGGTCTTGATGATCCGAAAAATGCTAGGAAAGTTTGTAAGTTGCAAAAGTCCATTTATGGGCTGAAGCAAGCTTCTCGGAGTTGGAATTTTCGTTATGATTACGTAGTCAAAGGGTTTGGCTTCATCAATAATGAAGAAGAGCCTTTTGTTTACAAGAAGGCTAGTAGGAGCTCACTTGTGTTTCTGGTCTTGTGTGTGGATGACATATTATTAATCGGAAATGACATTCCTTTGTTGAATGTTGTCAAGACTTCACTGAAAAATAGTTTTTCGATGAAATATCTTGAGAGGCAGCATACATTTTGGGCATAAAGATCTATATAGATTAATAAAAATGACTAATTGAATTAAGCCAAAGCATGTACATTGACAAGGTTTTGAAACGGTTCAAAATGGAGAATTCCAAGAAGGGATTTCTGCCAATGTCACATGGTATATCTCTAAGTAAGACTTAGTGTGCTGCCACACCTTGTGAGCTAGAGAAGATTTGTGCGATCTCGTATGCCTCCACAATCAGATCCATCATGTATGCCATGTTGTGTACACACCTAGATGTTTCATATGCTCCAAGTGTTACAAGCAGATACCAACCGAACCTAGGTGAAAGTCACTGGGCTGTAGTAAAAAGTATCCTCAAGTACTTGAGAAGGACTGAGGAAATGTTCCTAGTGTATGGTGGTGAAAAGGAGCTCGTTGTAAGTGGTTACACCAATGCTATCTTTCAGACCGATAAAGATGATTCTCGATCGCAATCTAATTTTGTGTTCTGCCTCAATAGAGGCATAGTGAGTTGGAAGAGTTCTAAGCAAGAGACGGTGGTCGATTCTACAACAGAAGCTGAGTATATCGCCGCTTCAGAAACTACGAAGTAGGCCGTTTGGATTAGAAAGTTTGTTTCTATGCTAGGTGTTGTTCCTAGTGCGTCCAATCCAGTGGACCTCTATTGTGATAATAGTGGTGCCATTACGCAAGCCAAGGAGCCTATATCACACCAGAAGTCCAAACATATACTTCGATGAAATCACCTGATCTGCAAGATCATTGAGAGAGGTGATGTGAATATTTGCACGGTGCGCATAGATTTGAACATAGCGAATCTGTTGACAAAGCCTCTTCCATAGCCCAAGCATGAGGCGCACGTATGCTCCATGGGTATTAGATAATTGCGTGAGTGAGTCATGTGTATGTGGAAGAAGCTAGTAGTGTCTATTCTAATGTGATAGGATAATTGTTATCTTGTTCCTTGAATAAATGTTGTTTACATTTAATTAATGAGTTGATGACTTGTTATGTGAAACTATTTGTGTTATAGCGATATTGTTCAAAAAGGATTCATGATCTTGTCATCATGTGTTGACACATAGATTATCACATCTGACTGATTGATGATCACGTTTTATAGATCATAGACATAGAGATGTCAAATCAGTGATATGGACACATGTTGGTGAATATGGTGTTGGATATACCCACTTGAGATACTGCTAGAATTGTTATTTCAATGTACCATCAGTTGTCATCTAAAATGGTGTACCTATAGAGTCCTTAGACCTGAGATCGTCATTTGATTCCAGAATACATAGTGACACACTTAGATGCTTCCTAACGCTATTCCGTGACAGGGTAGTAATAAGGGTTGTTTTTAGGTCTATTGTGAAACATGTCTTGGGATGTGAGCGATCAAGATGGAATTCACCCCTCCTAATAAAGGGAGAGACATCTATGGGCCCCTCAAGGTAGTTGGATTGGAAAAGTGCATGGCCATGCCACTATGACTAAAGAGTTAGTTATGATTTGAATCCCTACTTGTTCAAGTGAAAATATCGAGCTATCCAACAAGGGTGGCACGAATCTCACCTTGAGCTTGACTGATGTCGTGTGGTAAATGGACTAGTGCTTGTGTATATCAAAGGTTTAGTGAAAATTGATTTTGTACACTTCCGGGGTCAATATGTGCTGCTAGGTACTGCTATTGATCAGTGAGTCAGAAAAGGTTTTTGGTAAACAACCATTAGTGTATGAACCTATCGGGTCACACACTTAAGTGGATGGATTGTGAAACATGCAAAGAATTAGTTATTGTGCAAGTGGGAGATTGAAGGAAGTATGCCCAAGAAAATTCCGAGGATCGAAAGTTCCAATAGGTGTATCGGAAGTTCCGATTATTTTCTAGACTCAAGTCAGAGAGCAAACATTGCTTTAGAAGTTCCAATATGGTATCGGAAGTTCCGACTAACCGGAAGTTCTCATTTGGATAGGGAAAATTGTCCTGATTAGAAGTTCTGATAGGTGTATCGAAAATTCTGAAGTGGGCAGTAACAGATTGGATCTTTTATGATAACGTGCTGACCAGAGAGAATGAAAATACCCGATCCCAATCGAAAGTTCCGATCCAAGATCGGATGTTCCGACCTGGGTGAATACAGATTGGATCTGTTGGAGTATGAATCAGTTGTAACTGATTTGTTGGTTTCGAATTGCTAGTGACCAAGAGCTCTCATCTCTATGTAAAGAGAGGATGAGGAGGTCTCGGAGGACAAGCTATTGATAGTTTAGACCTAGCCACCAAGAACTCATCTCCTCCCTTTCTTGATCTCAAAATTTGAGATTGAGGATCTCCCGTTTCTCACGAGCGGTGCTAGCATGCTGACGTGGGAAGGATCCCATCCCTAGACGTGTGGATATTGTGGACTTCATCACGTAAACAACTACATTGTCTTCATTGATTAGATCATCGGGGAACGGCCGGAGCAAGGCAAGGATCAGCGAGGATGCGATCGCCAACATCTTCTTCTTCTGCACTTAGCATGTCTTTTGCTAGAAGATACCAATCTATGATCTCGCACGAGCATGCTTCTTGGGCTTCAGGGTGAATTTGTAAAATTTCCGGCTAGCATAGCTACCCCTTTCCCCAAAACACACCACCACATTGGTCCGACCGGCCACCTGGCTGGTGCAACCGGCTATTATACCTCCAGTCCAACCAGCTAGATGGTTGGTCTGACTACCCCCTGCAGTAGTTTATCCACCTCCTCTACCAGCATCGATGCTATACTTGCTAGCGCTTGTTGTGCCCACCGCTGCTGCATATCCTCACATGCCGTAGCACGCTATTGACACCCAAATTTGGCACCAGTTTGGAGTAGAACAAGTGCTAGCCAAGTTTGGAACAAATTAGAAATTCTACGTGTAGGCCGGTCCGACCTTTTCTACATGGCCGGTTCGAACTTTGTAGTGTCATCGGGCCGAGCGACAATACCTGGCCATTCCGACCTCCCATGTACCACTTGTTCGACTGGCCATGTATGGTCGGTCCGACCTTTAGGATTTCCTGCACTTCGAGTCCGAGTTAGTTACCACTAGATCTCGTGTCTTTTCCTAAAAAAACCGTGTTATTTTGTATCTAAATCAACCTCTAACCACCCTAGGATGTGGATAACTTCCAACTCTTGCAAGACCAACCCCTATATAAAGGACCAAGGCTGATTGAAGCCACCCCCCCCCCCCGCTTGCACTACATTGAATCGTTCTTTTTTATTTCAATCTACAATTTCTTCTCTACTTTTGCCCTTGCATTATTTTCCTTGCTCTAGCATTATCCCTGGCAGTAGCCCTTTGTCAATTTGGTTAGAAAATTGTCCGTATTTCGCCACGTTACCACGAGTTCTTTGTGGGTTTGATTCGAAAACCTTCCGTTTCACCCTCGTACAGGTTTCGATCTCTTTTAACTGGTAATTTGGTCCCCGAACCGAGTTGCTATTGTTCTTACGTGTTTTGTAGGAGGCAATGTGATCATCTTTATCGCCAAGAACCCCCTGCACCAAGCCATCATCGCTGGTGCGTCCATCGATGAACCAAAGCGCTCACAGCATCATCGACCGGTCCGATCGGCCACCTCCAATCTGTCTGACCGGGCATTGCCGGCATAGGCCGGTCCGACCGGCAACGCAAGCCCAATCTGACCGCTAGGCCTCGGTCGGCCTATTTTCCCTTCCGGATGATCTGTATGCCGTCCCTTGTACCATCAGTCAGACTGCCGCCTGTAGGTCAGTCTGACCACCGCCTTCATATCTACACTCGACCGATTGGATTGCCCCTCGTGGCGCGGTTCAATTGCCTGGTGACTCCACCCCCCTTGTCTCCATGTAGGGTTGTCGGAACATGACGTCGGCGTCGTGTCATGCCTACGGTTGTTCATAGGTATCCACGCACTTTTGGATCATCGAACTGGCGTCTGTGTGTTTGGCGCTTTGTCGTCGGATTTTAGTGTCAACACACTTTTTGGCGACTCCGCTGGGGACATACACGCCAAGTACGACTACGTCGATGGCAGAAATGACTACTATGACTACATCGATGATACCTTCTACGCCAGCAAGCATGGTAGGGAAAACGGAGGACGACAATGACTCCAGTACCCCTCCCTAGAGGACCTCTCGGATGACGACCGTGCGGAAATTTAAGCCAAGGTGAATGAACTTTGCGATCGCATGCTTGGGAGATATGTCAAGATAGGCGACATGTTCGTCATGTGTGATGCGAAATTCGTCACCATCACCACACCAACTAAGGTAAACTGCCATCCTCCCCTCTCTTCCCTAGACATAAAGCAACTGGTAGCTTCCAATGTAGAAGAATCGTTTGGCAGCACGTTCGCTGAACGTTGGGGGTCTGAGATAAAATCTATGTTAGAATCTAGGTTTAAAAGATTTGGCTTTTTCAAAGTCGTTTTCCCCGCTACAATTGCTAGGACTCCCCCTACTCATCGCGTACGTAGTAGGATGGATGGGAACATGGGTAGAAATGTCACATCTGAAGCCTTGGCATTCATGGCTGAGTCCCCTCTGGATCTTGTCGGTCTGACCAGACCAGGTTAGCCGGTCCAACCGAGGGAACAGGGTCGGTGCAACCGGCCATACCAGGCCGGTCTGACCGAGGTGTGTCAGCCCGCTATGCTGCCGCCAACAGTCGATCCGACCGGCTTTTGGGCCGGTCTAACCGGTGCATGTCTGGTAGCGACAATCGGCTTTCAAGCTAGTTCAATCGCATCTTCGACAAACGTCGATCTAACCGGGCCTAGTTGGCCGGTCCAACAGACGAGCGTGGTCGGTCCGACCGGCCACATCAGGTCGGTTTGATCGGCGCGTGCCTTGTTGTAGTTTTTGCGCTGCTGCCCGTGGCGATGCTTTTGTTGCCCACGCCTGTTGTGCCCCTCACTACTATACATGTGTATGGGGCCTAGGCAAAAGACCAACTATGCCACGTCGGTTCAGTGTCCTCATCCTTGCCCTACCGATACTGTTTTGGCACCCCCTGTTAGCTCTCCATGTTCAATCTATTCACGTGCACTAGCAGCAAGTGGTGATATGCATTATACGTTGATCAAAAATAATAATTCCACTGCTTGTCCCCATGGCTAGCGGGACCGCCCTGCTCACACTCCCATTGTACCCTCTTCCTTTAGGCCAGTAGCACAACAATGCAGCAATACAAGGCCTAAAGTGTTGAAAAAGAAAGTGTATGCCACGCCCAAGGAATATTTAGAACTCGAGTCAAGGGATCGGATTAACCAAAAGCCAGATCCTATATATTTTGATTATTGCAAGCTCCTTGATGGTTTTGAAATGTCGGAATTCTCAAAATTCAACGGCAATGGTGCTGAGACCACAAGTGACCATATAGCACATTTCTTAGCCCAGTGTGGTGGGGCAAGTAGTTGCAATGAGCATAAGGTTAGTTTGTTATCTTTATCTTTATTCGCAAGCTCTTATGAATGGTTTATGTCTTGGCCCACTCATTCTATTTTTGCTTGGGAAGATTTAGTACAAAAGTTTCACATGCAGTTCTCTCCTAGTGAAATAGAGTGTCAGTTAGATACTTTGAGATCGGTTAAACAACATACATGTGAGACCATTGACTCCTACATTCAAAGGTTCCTAGAAACCAAAAGTCGATACTCTAACTTGACTACTAGCGACAAAGACTTAGTTGATCTTGCACTTGATGGATTGCTTGTCCACATTACAGAAGTTATGCATGGTCAGACTTTCATGGATATTGGTCAGGTATTACGAACCGCTCTCGCTATTGAAAGATGAGTCATGGACAAGGGGAAATCCAAGGATGACCTAGAAGAGAATGCCGGTGAGCGATCATCTAGCAAGAGTAAGAAATTTGATGTCTATACAGTCGAATGGACTTGGACTGATGAGAAAGATCCATTCATATGCTTTAGTTTGAAGCCAACACCTCGAAAGAGTTCAAGAGGTAAGTATACCTTTGTTCTAACCAAGTGTGATAAGATATTCGACTATCTTTTTTAGAAGAGATAGATCAAGGTGTGTGAAGGCCAAGTCATCCCATCGGCGGAGGAGCTAGGAGGTCATACGTATTGTAAGTGGCATGACTCTTATACTCATACTATTAATAAGTGTTATGTTTTCCGCCAACAAATTCAATCGGCCATCAATGAAGGACGATTAAAGATTGAGAATGGTCCTTCTCTCCTTAGTATTGATTGCAACACCAAAGTGTTGATTCATCCAGATCAAGCCGAATCAACTAAAGGAAAGAATATTGTAGTTGGAGAGCCTCGGTCTGATACGCATAATTCTATGGACAAAGAAAAGCTGCTTGGTGATAAGACGGCTAGGTGACCTAGAGTTACTTTTGATACGCTATTAAAGAAGTATGAGCATATGGACGAACAAAGAGTGAATTGTCAACCTAGGGTTGTAGAAAGATCAAGTTCAACTCCTAAGAAAGGATTTGGTCATAGTACTTAGTCATTGGAACCTTTAATGACATTCTATTCATATCGTTTTCCAATGGTGTCACGGGGGGCATGCCCAATGCCCCAATACGATCCTCCTCCTTAGTACTTTGCCCCTTGGATACCGTTCTCACCACCGCAAGTGACATTCCAACAAGAATTAGCAAAGCCAAAAGGATCGGCAAAGAGGCAAAGGCGTAATCATATTGATGACCATGTTTACACAAAAAATTGGGCTGAATCTTCAAGGACGAAGGAAAGGAACGACGGGAATAAGCACAATGAGGCAACTGTTGTTATTAAAATAGGTTCCCACAACATCCCAATCCCTGATGGAATCTTTCTGGAGCGAGATGGAGGCAATCCGGTGGAGACCGCCAAAGGAACCACTGTCGGTCCAACCGTCGCCCTAGGGCCGGTCCGACCAGTCATGGTGCCTCGGTCTGATCGGCCCAGCATGGCCAGTCCAACCGATAGTGTAAAGGAAGATGATCAAGATAGGCGCAAAGTTATCGAGGCTGATTCGGGTATTTCCCATTTGGCTAAAAATTCCAGGAGAATGTTTGTGGCCCCGGGATCGAAGCCGCTACCTTCGTGGGCACCTCCGAGAATGACTAAGTCTCAAAAGAGATGCCTACAACATCTTCGTGCCAAGCACCTTAGAGAGAAGAAGGCCGAAGAGTTCAGAGATAACCTGCTCAATGAGTCCAAATCCTTAGCAAAGGCACGACAGGTGTGGAGACCGAATTTCGTTGAAGAGCCAGCTTCTAGCCTCGTTGAGTAAAGAGTAGATCTCACAAGGGACTTGGGGCAAAACTAATAAGAGTACTAAAGGCCAAGTTGATAGAGAAATTCGGCGCTTAGTCCCCTAGTTCGTGAATTTATATTGAGTTATGCAAATCATCCTCAAGATTTTAGATCTTCTAAGTCGTGATATGGACGAATTGGTTGATGAACAAACGACGAGTATTTCTTAACGGCTTACTAAGGCACTTGAGAAATTGTATGGCCGATAGTAGTGATGGTCCTTAGCCCTGAGAGATTATGCTTTTGGCTCACTAGTTTGCCAAAAGGTAGGGGGCATGTGTTGACAACCAAATTTGGCACCAATTTGCAGTAGAAAAAGTGCTAGCCAAGTGTGGAACACATTGGAAATTCTATGCGTAGGCCAGTCTGACCTTTTCTACATGGCCGGTCTGACCTTAGTAGTGTCACCGGTCCGATCGGCAATACATAGCCAGTCCAACCTCCCATGTACCACCGGTCTGACCGGCCATGTATGGTCGGTCTGACCTTTAGGATTTCCAACACTCCGAGTCCCAGTTAGTTACGACTAGATCTCGTGTTTTTTCGTAAAAACCCGGGATATTTCGTATCTAAATTAACTTCTAACCACCCTAGGACGTGGATAACTTTCAACTCTTGCAAGACCCACCCCTACATAAAGGGCCAAGGCCGATTCAATCAAACCCCCTAGCGGCACTACATTGAATCGTTCTTTTCACTTTCAATCTTTTATTTCTACTCCACTTTTGCCCCAGCATTATTTTCCTTGCTCTAGCAATAGCCCTTTGTCAATTTGGTCAGCAAATTGTCCGTATTTCACCATGTTACCGTGAGTTCTTTGTTGGTTTTATCCGAAAACCTTCCGTTTCACCCTCGTATGGGTTTTTATCTCTTTTTATCGGTAATTCGGTCCCTGGACCGAGTTGCTATTGTTCTTACATGTTTTCCAGGAGGAAAAGCGCTCATCTTCATCGCCAAGAACCCGCTTCATCAAGCTATCATCACTGACGCGTCCGCCGACAAACAAAGGCACTCACTGCATCACCGGCCGGTCCGACCGGCCACCTCTAGTCGGTTCGATCGGGCCTTGCTAGCACAGGCCGATCTGACCGGCAGTTAAAGGCCGATCCAACTGCCAGGCCTCGGTTAGCCTGTTTTCCCTTCCGACCAATCTGTGCTCCATCCCCCTTACCGCTGGTTTGACCGCCTCCTTCATATTGGTCCAACCGGCCCTATTTGGACGGTTTAATCTATTTCATCTACACTCGGCCGATTGGATTGCCCCTCGCGGCGCGGTTCAATTGTCTAGCGACTCCACACCCCTTTTTCACTATCAAGGTTTGTCCGAACATGACGTCGGCGTCGTGTAACGCCTAGGTTGTTCCTAGTTATCCATGCACTTTTGGATCGTCAAACCGGGGTCCGTGTGTTTGGCGCTTCATTGTCAGATTTTAGCATCAACACATGCAGCCTACCATGAGCCAGCCTGAGAGGAGGACAACTAAGAATAATTGTATAGCCGACACACTGGGATATCGCCGCATGTTGCGCCCCCACATGCTAGGATCCCCTGGGATAGAGGCGTAGAAAACATACAAGAATGCATTTGCGCGCTATTTAGGGAGTGTGTAGGCTACGTGCCTCTTGACCGGACTAGGGTTTACCACAAGACATACCCGGATTATTTTGACATCATCACATATCCTCGCAGTTTTAGAGTTCCCAAATTTATAAAGTTCAATGGAGATGATAATAAAACTACTTGGGAAGACATAGGCCACTGTGATGAAGAGAATGGGTCAGATGCATTTAAATTTAGATTGTTTTCTTTATCTCTATACAGCACCTCTTTTACATGGTTTTCAGCATTGCCACCCAACTCCATACAAAATTGGGCCTAGTTAGAACATAAGTTCCATGACCATTTTTTATACTAGAGAAACTGAAATTAGACTTTCACACTTAACATCAGGTAAAGATAAATTCAATGAAAGTGTCTCCGAGTACATTAGGAGGTTTAGAGATATGAGAAACCGATGTTTTAATTTGGGCTGAAAGCCCTCCATCCGCCTCGTCGAAATCACGGTAACCCTTGTTGATTCGCTCGTGAATCTCCTATTTAGTCCACGAAACTGATTTTTATCGTTTTATCGGTTCTCTTCTGCTACTCTTGGGAGTTCAGCCTCTAGGCCGAATTTCACTTGATCTCTTACTGTTTTACAGGGGAAACATCTTCAAAATCATCGCCAAGAAGCTTGGGGGTGATTGCTATTCATCTTCATGGTCGCCGGAGCCCTTAGGCAATTAGACTGAAGCCTATTGGTCCGACCGACAAGGCTTCATCGGTCTGACCGGGCATTTCCATGCCGAGCCACTAGGCTGTTGTCGGCACGCTTCACCACGCCATCACCACCACCCCCGGTCTGACTGAGGGGCCTTCGCCGGTCCGACCGAGGGGCCTTCGCCAGTCCGACCGGATACCTTCGAACGAATCACTCCGCGCTGGAGCACCCTTCGCCATCACACCAAAGCCTTCTTCGGCGAGAGCCCCTCCGCAGTATACTTTGCATCGGACTCCACAACGCTAGAGCCCTCAGTCCGACCAAGGTTTCTCATCGGTCCAACCGGACATCTCCTATTGGTCTGACTGCTCAGAGCCCGCTTCACACCAGAACACCTAAGCCCTCTTCAGTGACCCCTTCACATGAGTCGGTACGACCGGGAGTCCTACTCCGGTTCGATCGGCCAACAGGTCGAAGCCCCCCTTCGGGGTACTTTGAATTTATCCTACGCCGAGCACCGAAGGGTACCCCTTCGGCGATACTTTGCATCACTGGTCCGACCGGGAGTATACCTCAAGTTCGACCGTCGTTTTATTATATATCAGAATCGGTCCTATTCTGGCCGGTTTGATTAGGTTTTTATTATTTTTAGTTATTTTCTCACACATTGGCTAATCGAACTTTATTTCTTAACATTTGTTTTATTACCTAGCGACTCCATTTTCCCTTACCACTGATTAAGGGTCGTTAGAATGCGACGTCGGTGCCGCGTCACGCTTAGGTTTATCCCTAAGTATCCGCGCGTTTTTGGATCGTCGAACTGACCCAAGTGTGAGGGCGCGTTTTTGTGTCGACACACTTTTTGGCGACACCACTAGGGACCACATCGACATGACGAGCACGTCTACATTGGCTGTGGGTACATCGACCATGACTACTACGACTATGGCAATAGTACCCCTATCACCGATGGATCTGGGGGCATGAACACGGAAATCGACAACCAAAACATCATCCTCCCCACTCTCACGGACATCCCCGAAGAGGATCAGGCCGAGATCGATGCCAATACAATGGAATTCCACGCCCTCATGCTCGGGCTCTACACGAAAACTCGCACAGGCTTCGTCAAGCACAACGTCAACATCCCAGACCCCTTCAGAAACAAGGTACCACTACCAACCCTCTCGTCTTTATCATCCTTAGAGATTAAATAGGAGATAGCCGCTATAGTGGATAAGGCCATTAGTGCTACATTTTCGAATCAACTAGGGCCTAAAATGGAAGCGATATTTAGGAAATTCAGCTTTTCCGAGGCCCTTTCTCACGCCCCGATTGCTAGCCTACCCATCGCACACCACGTACATAGTAGAACCGACGGGAGCACCGGAAAGGCCATTACATATACACCTCCAATTTTTGGGGCTGAGGCTGTGCACACAACAATCGGTTAGGTCGACCCTTGGGCCAGCCAAACCAGCACGTACCAGGCACCGTCACTAATGATAGTCTGTCTGACCAGTCCGACCAACCCATATACCTACAGTTAGACCGGTTATCAGGCAGGTACGACCCGCCAGTGCGCCTATGGTCAAACCAGCCCTATGGCCGGTCAAACCGCCCTATTTTATTACACGCCTCCTGCTCCCGCATACCTGCATAGGCCTGAGCGTCACATTTATCATGAGCCGACACAAGAGGAAGGAACGCACGGCCGACATCCTGACATACCTCCACATGTCACGCCCCCGCATGAGAGACGCGCGTAGGCCAAAAGCATAGAGGATATTGACGAGCGAATACGCACGCTTGTTAGGGAATGCACTGGTTACACGCCTCGAGATAGGATTAGGGTTTACCGTAAGCCGTATCCAGACCACTTTGATGCCATCCCATATCCTCGTGGCTTTAGGGTTCTTGAGTTCACCAAGTTTGATGGCGAGAGTAGCAAGACCACCCTATAGCATATAGGACAATTTCTAGCATAGTCTAGTGAAGCAAGCGGGTCGGATGCGCTTAAGCTCAAATTATTTTCCTTATCACTGTCCGACACAGCTTTCACTTGGTTTTCGGTGCTACCACCGAACTTCGTCCAGACTTGGGCCATCCGTAGGAGAGGTTCATGTTCTTGACCACTGAAAGTGCTGATTATTTTCAGGACCTGAGTTAGAGAGAAAAACCGACTTCAGAAGTTCTGATATGTTATCGGAAGTTCTGATGGTTGTATTCGCGACATGAATCGGAAATTTTGATTTGGAATCAGATGTTCCAATAATTTTCTAGACACGATTCAGAGAGCAAAATTTGCTTCAGAAGTTCCGATATGTATCGGAAGTTCCGACGAGCCGAAAGTTCCGATTTAGAATCGGGGAAAATTGTATTGATTGGAAGTTCTGATATGTGTATCCGATGTTTCGAGGTGGGCGAAAAAAATTGGATCTATTACGGTATTGTACTGAAATGAGAGACCAAAATACCCTGTCTGAAGTTTCGATCTAGGATCGGAAGTTCCGACGTGGGTAAAACAGATTGGATCCGTTAAAACACAAATCGGTTAGGTTGTAACCGATTTTTGGGTTTCGAGATGTTGACAACCAGGGGCTCTCAGCCCTATATAAAGAGAGGGGTAGGAGATCTTGAAGAACAAGCTTTTGGATAGTTTAGACCTAGCCACCAAGAACTCCTCTCCTCCCTTTCTTGATCTCAAAACATTGGCTTATGGTATCCTAAGGGTGCTAAGTTCAAGCTAGTTGGCTATTCTGACTTGGATTATGCTGGTTGCAAAGTGGATAGAAAGATCACCTCCGGTATTTGTCAAATTCTTGGTAGATCCCTTGTATCATGGTCATCCAAGAAACAAAATTTAGTGGCTCTTTCCACCACCAAAGCGGAGTATGTTTTAGTGGGTAGTTGTTGTGTCCAACTCCTTTGGATGAAACAAACCTTGTTGGACTATGGCCTAACCTTCCCAAAAGTTTCACTTCTTTGTGGTAATGATAGTGCCGTCAAAATAGCCAACAACCCGGTGTAACACTCAAGAACCAAACATATTGACATTCACCACCACTTCCTAGGAGAGCTTGTTTCCAAGGGAGACATAGTCATAAGCCATATACCAATCGAAGACCAACTAGCCGACATATTTACCAACCCTCTTGATGAAACCCACTTTTGCAAATTGAGAAATGAGTTAAATATCATAGATTTCTCTAATGTTGTTTGACAATTTCCATCCGTGAATTTTCTTGCTCATTTTGCTCTTAAATCGCCATTTTGTCTATTCAAGTCTTAAGTTGCCTTTTATTTGATTCTTAAGCATTTTGTGGAGCCATAAATCAAGGGGGAGTATTGCATTTGCACATATTCCATACTACTTTTGCTATATGATGCAAATCAAATAATGTGCAAATTTGGGCTTAAAATGGTCATTTGGATCAAAAAGTGATTTTCATCAAAAGAAAAGCTACATTGCCAAAATAGGTGTTAAAAAGATTCTAAAAGTGCTTCTAAGTATATTGTATTGATGATGGAAACTAGAAAAATCTGTTGTAACTTTCATATCTCATTTTTGACAAAATAGATTCTTAAATATTCTTGTTTTGATCCAAAATGACTTAAGCCCCTAGTTTTTTTAAAGCATTTTATAGACTTGAGCCTAAAAGAAAAGTTGTAGAGGAGGCCACATAAATGTTTTTTGTATTCAAAATTTTCTGTTATGGGCACTCTATAAAAAGTTATTAAAGGTTCAAAGTCGCTAAAAATTGAACCTTGACCATTCTAGACCTAAAACTCACATTTTAGTGAGTTCCACATTTTGAATGTCAAATATTTGAAAATTTTAATGATTCATAAAGGTTGGAACTCAAACATTTCCTAGGCAAAATTTCAATAATTTTAAAATTTATTTGGATGGATTTCAAATTTTTGTTGTTGTGTGCTAAAAATTGGTGGGTATATCGGTCTGACCGATGGCCACAGGTCGGTCTGTCCGAACTGAGTTTGGTCATACCGAACCTATAATGTTGGTATGAACGAAGTGTAGGGTTAGGTGGTTCCACTTTATCCTCTTGGGTTTTAACCCCTTTTCTCTCACCCTCTTCTTCCCAAACCGAGCAAAATAGTATGAAACTCATCCCCTGCTCTCTCTCTCTCTCTCTCAAGTTCCCTAGCACTCCCTCACCTCGTTGGCTTGATTCCTCTCAGTCCAACCAACAAATACTCTGTGGTTCAACTGTAGGTGCCTCTCCTCACTTCCCTCTCTCTATTCCATGGTTATAGTTGTGTGTTCCTGATTTTATGAACCATGGCATGGAACCCTAGATTAGAGAAGTGAAAACCTTGGTTTTGACTTTTAAAGGTTATTTTATTGTAATGTGTGAAACCAAGTGAGGTAGCACTATATTTTTTGTCTTTATGATGAGTGATTGACAAGGTTGAGCGATCTGGTGAGATCAGTGAGTAATGGCTTGATTATATCGATGGGATCGATGTGTGGTTATGGAGAGTGGATGCCGAGGGGATCGGTGTGCGTTGCATCTCTTGTTTTGGCTTGTCTCATGTGTGCAGGGTGGAGATGCTAACCAACTATTAATGGCAGGTGATCAAGGGTCGAGCGGGGAGCTCGATGCTAGAGGATCAAGGATGCCAGGTGAAGTTGGAAATGATATCAGGAGTGCACGAGGAGATAGAGCAAGACATGGATGGACGGATGGTTGAGGTAGCGTGACGGTCAAGTCAGCGAATGGGAGGCAAGTGCAAGTGATGAGGCGGCTCAAGGGGATCGAGAGTGGGAGAGACTTGCTAGCGGTCGAGTTCGCGGATTGGCGTCACATGTCAACGATCGAAGAGGCTTTGTCGGTTTTTGCTAAAAATCGTCTCATCTCTAAATGTTTTTAAATTCCAATAATTAGGATTTTATTTTCATTTAGTAATTTAGATTAAGTGTAAACTTTTAGTATTTTTCGGAATTGTCAAAATTCTGAAAATATATTAAAAGTATAGGTTTAAGTGTTGTAATAAATTAGGTATATTCTTTGTGTATTTTTCTGGATTTTAATTCTGAAAAATACCAAAGGGAATTTCAGGTTTAATTAGGTTTAAGTATTAATTTGTAATTAAATCCTAGGGAAATTTTAGGGTTTTCCTTTGCGGGTTTGCCTATATAAAGGACCCAAAGACCTAGGGTTGGTGCGACTTTTGTGGCTGTCATTAGACTCTTTCAGCTGAACATTTTGGGGGCTACCAACCACAATTTATATTTTGTTCTAGCCTTTTTGCTGTTCTTAATTTCGTGCTTAGTGTTCATCATTCGGATTAAGCAAAAACAGTATCCAGGAGCTTCTAGCGCAAGTACTGTTCATACTTTTTGGATTCACTTTTGGAGCTGAGTTTTGAACTGTTTTGATGTTGTATTTGGACCTTAGTTCTTCACGACTTTTTTTGTACAAGTTTTTAGGGTTCCATTTTTGAAGATTTCAAAAGTTTTTGACCATTGCTGCATATGTTGTTCTGGAAACTTCTGATATCTGCTGATTTTCTGTCTTTAGTCTGGATTCAATCTTTGAGGTGAGTTTTGATCTGTTTTGGTATTGTTCTTGGCCCTGAGTTCTTCATAACTTTTGTTATCCAAGTTTCAAGGGTTCCATTTTTGAAATTTGCAAAAGGTTTTGACCACTGTTGCATATATTTTATTGTCCAACAAAGTGCCTACAAAATTCTGAAAACTGCTGATTTATGCCAAGGTGTTCTGTTTTCAGTTTGGATTCAATCTTTGGGGCGATTTTTGATCGGTTTTGGTTCTTTTTATGGACCTGAGTTCTACATAACTATTGTTGTCCAAGTAACAAGGGTTCCATGTTTGAAGTTTGCAAAAGGTTATGAACATAGCTACATATAGTTTTTGGCTCATCTATATGCTATAAACATTCTAGAAGGTGGTCATTTGCTGAAAATCTTGAAGGCTGAAAGTTGAATCTAGAAATAATTTTCTCCCTTTTTTCTTTCCCAGCTTGTCGATCATGTGCTGCTGTATGTAGTGATGTTTTTCACTATTAACAACTGCATGTACTCCCGAGCACATGTTCCACCAAGCCCATTCTGAAATTGTTTTTTTATGTGAGTCTTTTGTATAGAACTAAAAAGTTTCAGAGCTATTTTTAAAGTGCAATCTTTGTGTGTGCAAATTTATTGCTGGTGATCCCTCAATCTATCATTTGAAATAATATCAGATAGGAGGGTGATAGCATATGTATTTATCAGAGTCTTTACTACATCTGCTTCTACTTGTTCATTTAGAGGTGTGTTGGGTGATTTGAAAAGGCCATCATATTCGCAAGAATTTGCCGAGACGCCTATTCACCCCCTCTAGTCGCCATTCCGATCCCACAATTGGTATCAGAGCGAGTTAGATCACCAGTTGACCTTAACCGATATGTGATCCTTGTGGCGACATGGACAAGAACACGAAGATTCTAGTGTTCGATGGTCGAGACTTTGCTTGCTGGAAGGTGCACATGGAGGCTTATCTACTAAGCCAAGGAAGTGATATATGGGACATTGTTGATTCCCAATATGTGATTCATGAAACTCACACCTCAGAGACTAAGAAGTTACAGTACGATTGTAATAGCAAAGCAAGAACCATATTGTTCATCAGTCTGAGTCGAAATGAGTTTGACAAGGTCCAGCACCTTCGAACTACACGTGAGATTTGGTCTACTTTGAAAATCTTTCGTGATGGCATTACTCAGATTAAGGCTAGGCGGCAAAGCACATATAATCAAGAATATCAAATGTTTGTGCAAGGCCCCGGCGAATCTATAGATGCTATGTTTGCTCGATTTGATGGGATTGTGAGCAATTTGCACTCCACTGGGAATTTAGGTTATTCCGACCATGATAGGGCGATCAAACTTCTCTATGCTCTTGATCGTAACATATGGGAGGTGAAAATCTCTATTAATGAAGAGTCGACAAGCTTGGATACTTTTATTTGCGATGAACTCTTCAGTAAGCTTAAATCCACCGAGATAGCCAAAGCGCCTCGTTCTGGGATTGGGAACTCTTTGCCACAATCCATGGCACTAGTTTCTGGTACTAGCAATGGCACCTCATTTGGAGGTAATCTTTCTGGTGGTTCTAGAGTTTGTGCTTATTCTGATAGTTTTGACTTATCCTCTTTGGTTGT
The DNA here is from genome assembly GCA_019279435.1 of Zizania palustris. Classification (NCBI taxonomy): domain Eukaryota; kingdom Viridiplantae; phylum Streptophyta; class Magnoliopsida; order Poales; family Poaceae; genus Zizania; species Zizania palustris. Next base: position 78,728,506 of record JAAALK010000289.1, on the reverse strand, counting down.
AGGACCGAAAGTAGCGACCAGAGGGGGGTGAATGGGTGCCTAAAAATTCTTTCGAATCATTGGCCTTCTCCCAACACCCAACGCACCTCAAACACACAACAAGCAGGAACGGAATAGATTACTGAAGCCAAAAATAATTTAGCCTAAAAACGACTGGTGTCCTGAACGAAAAGACACCAACACAATGCTTTAAGGCCGATTAACAGATCATTCAAAACATAAGCAGTTCACGCATCAACAAAAGAAACACTACAAGAAATCTATTCAAGTGCACGCAAAAAGAGAAGAAGTTTTAATGTTCGAATTTTGTCTCCTGGATGATACTTGTCGAAGCCTATGCACAGACGTCGAAGTCCGCTTGGCAGACTGTCGAAGCCTACTTAGAACTCAGCAGTGAGGCCTGCCTTCGCTCAGAGCTTCGGAGCCCTTTGCACAGAGCGAAGCATCCTCGAAGCCTTCGCCGGCTGTAGTGCCTGCTGGGTCCCACACGCGCTGTCGTGCGTAGCTGTCCTCCTGCCAGGCTGCGTTGAGCACAACGCAAGGCCTTCGCCACCCGAGCAAGCCACAGGTGTGGGCCCCACGCAGCGCCCTGTGTTCTTCATTCCTTGCCGCACGCGAGGCGAGGACACGCCTAGGCAACGTAGCCTGCAGCTACTGCGTGAGCTGCTGCATAGCCACTGTAGGTGCGCTAGCTTGCTGCAGGGCTGGCATAGGAGCTAGCTGATGCCACACGCTACGTGCCTTGGAAACCGCGTGCGTAGCTACTGCAAGTAGCAGCTAGCTAGCCGCACTGCCGCTAGGTGCTGCTAGGCCCTAGACTGCCGCAATAGATGCCATGCGCGAATAAAAACTGATCGGAGAAAATAACGCCCAAGCAAATGTGATCGTGGTGGCAACGTGCAGAAAATACCGGCAGCGGTGATTCCAGAATAGAAGAAGAACACCTGCGGCGGAGAAGAAAGGAACACAAGAAAAAGTCACCCAAGATTTCAGAATTGGTAAAGTGATTTCTCAAAAATGGGTAACCCTTACCCTAGGTATTGGGGCCCTTTTATAGGCAGCCCAATAAATGGGAAAATGCAAAAATACCCCTAGGGTTTATTACAGACGCTGAAATAGAAATGGAAAAGACCAAAATGTCCTTAGGGTTTTTTTATAGACTCGACTGACAAACTGTGGGCCTAAAGGCAAAATAGTAAAAACCTAAATAAAGATAACTTGTCCTGATGCGGAGCTTTCGTAGCAGCTACGGCTTCGCCTCAGAATGGTCAGATCCGAGATCAGCGGTCATTAGTTTTGCGCCGAAACTAACAAACCTTCCATCGTCTTCTCACCGGGTACCCGGATTGGGCCAGCCCGATTCCGCAGCTCCCTCAGCCTGGCAATCGCTCGCTACCCGTGTACCTGAGTCAATTCTAGTCAACAGACTAGTGGATCCCCTGCTGCTCCTAGCCCATGTACTCGGATTGGGCCAGCCTGACTTCGCGGCCCCTCTGCCCGACAGTCGCTCGTTGCCCGTGTACCTGAGTCACATGCAGCCCAGACACAGTAGGTCTTCTCTTCTCTTCATGTCCTCTTTGACTTCCGTTGACAATCACTCATCACATCTTGAGCCATGAGGCCCATGCTCTTCAACATGGCTCCTCATTGGTCTCTGTCACAAAAGAACAGGTGGACACTCTAGATGATGAGAAGCTAGGTCTCATTGTCGAGAAGTTCACACGCTTCTATAATGATAGACGAGATCAGAGGAAAGGAGAGTCTCGGGGTTGTTTTGAGAGTGGAGATCCTTCTCACATAAAAACTAATTGCCCTAAACTAAAAATGAAAAATGAAAATGAGCACAAGTACTAGAAGTGGAACAAGAAACTCTTCTTTAAGGGGAAGCACGAAAAAGTTTCTAAGAGAGTAGCTAGAGCATTTGTGGCCGCCCTCAGCGACATCGACAGTACATCAAGTGAGGAGCCAAGCTTCGATGAAGAAGAGTCAACCAAGAGAGAAGAAAAGAAGGAGAAGAACAGAATGGACATCACGGGCCTTTGCTTCATGGACGACAGCATCCACAGGAACGACGAGCTTGACACATCTGAGGTATATCTATCCCGAGATCAACTTCTTGTTCAGATTGATGAATTACATGATGTTGTCTATTCTCAGGATAGATTACTTAAACTTGTTTTTAAGAACGAAGAGAACTAAAACTCAGACTTGAATCTTTATCCACTGAACTTGCAATCTTAAAATCTAAGTCTGATGATATTGAATGTGAGTCCTATCTTATTGTTATGAATGAACTTGCTCAATTGTGTTTTACACATGCTCAAACTATTGAAAAACTTGAAATTACTGAAAAGCAGCTTTTTAAGGTGGAGTCTAGTCCTGTTGTCATCAACGAATGCATGAACTGTCCTTTACTTGTTGAAAGCATTAATTTGAGAGATAGGCATGTTTATGAACTTAAGGCTAGATTGGAGAGTGTTGAGTGTTCTAAGGATGTGCAGCCAGCGTGTCCCACCTGCTTCGCCCTTAAGGATCAACTCAGCTTTGCTAGAGAGCAAGTCAAAAAATTAAAATGTGAAAATGATTATCTTCTCTCTGTGGTTGAAAAATGCACTGAAGGGAAGGGTAGGATGGATTTGCTTTTGGCTAAGAAAAAATTGTGTGCTGACAGGGCAGGGTTAGCTCTAGGGTTAGGATATGAGAGAACCACTTCAAACACTCCCAGCGAAATAGTGTTCACTTCACCCACTACCCTTGAGAAAGAAAGAGCCCAGTTAGACACCATTCAAAAATCCAAGAATCCTACTCAACCTACAAAGAAAGCCCTTCGTCCACCAAAGGAAACTTCTCAACAAAAACCCACGAAGATTGTGAGATTTGCGCCTGAGACCATTGCTCACACACCCAAGAGAGTGTACCACTGATCCTATTGTCATCGGGTGGGTCATTTGGTTGGGTTTCGCTTTCGTCGTATCAAGGATGAATGATGTTCTTTTGCGATGAGCTTTAAGGACATGCATTATCCATCTTTTGGTATGCATGAGTCTGCTTTTCACTTTTATCCTGATTTTGAGGCTCCCCATGGTTTTATGAGAGATTTTGCCCGTCGTAGTGTACACCATGCATCATATGGTGCTAGACCACGTGTAAGAGGCTTTGATTCTCGACAGTTTAGGAGACCTCATCGTTTTCCAGGCTCACACTTTAGAGGTAGACCACACACTTTTTATCATGACTCATACCCTGTGCATGATCAGTCTACTACTTTACCTGGTTCTCAAGTTTTACAATGCTGGATTCCTAAACAGTTTTTCACTTACCCCAATACTAAGCATTCGAGATCTTCTAGCATGTTTTGAGGGGGAGTTGTGTAGCACTGCATGAGCTTCTGTTATATGATTAATTACTTTTATAAGTACATCCTTTGTTATACCTTTGAAGTATTGTCTTTAATACTGATGATTTCACTTGGCTTGTTTACATCTGATATTTTTCATGACCATGACTTTTATTTATGAAAATTTGAAAATAATCACTCTTAGTCTAGAAACTAGCTTGAATAGGTTGAGTGCTTTAGCTATCTTTAACATACCAGGTAGCTAGGTCATTTTCACTTGGAAGCTAATACACAACTTGATCATTTCAAAAATATTGTGCTGAAAATTAAAAAAAATGAAAAATGAATGAAAATGAATGATATTCATGTTGTTTTATGCTGAAATTGAAAAGATCTAGGTGGGTTTGCTTTGTCATACTATTTTGTTCTAGACTGCTTACCATGGCACTTTGGTATGAACTGGGACATTGAAGTGTATACCATGACCATTGCTTTAAGCTTCTGATGGTATTCAACCTAGGCTTAGCTTGGTCAGTTAGCATAAGGTTGACATGCAAATAACCCCTGGCACTAAAATGAAAAAATAAAAAAGGCTTGAATCGATTGCATATCAAGTCTGCTAAATCTCCTTGTAGTGGGATATGCTTATTTGGTTAGTATCTGATTAGCTTTTGCATTTCATGCCTTGCCATGTCTAGTATGCTAGTCTAAGTGGTGATGCTTTTATTTACTAAAATTTGAAAATGCTTGCTCATGCTTTTATTTAGATAGTATTCATCTAAGTGTTTCATACAATACTTTTAGACAATATTCAAAGCAAATGTTTGTCTATACTGTAATTGGAGTTACTCATGTTTCAGAAGCTTGCATCTATACTCCACCCTCACACCCCTCTTTGCATCTTTTTATCATCTCGATGTTTGCATTGCCAAAGGGGGAGAAATAGTTTACATGATGCTTTTGGATGATTGCTTTGTTAAGGGGGAGTAATGGCTTTCTTGATGCATTGATGCTTTTGCCAAGGGGAGTAATGGCTTTCATGATGCATTGATGCTTTTGCAAAAGATAGGGACAATGCTTTGCATGAGTTTTTGCCAAGGGGGAGATCTTTTACCAAGTGACATGTTTTGGCTCTTTTCTGAGTTTTTATGGTCACTTGCGTGCTTAACTTGAAACTTTCATCATGTGTCTGTTTGGGGTTTTCAATGCACTCATCAAGGGGGAGATTGTGAACCAAGTTAGGTAGCACTGTGGTTTTTTTCTTTATGATGAGTGATTGACAAGGTTGAGCAATCTGGTGAGATCAGTGAGTGATGGCTTAATTGCATCGATCGGATCGATGTGTGGTTATTGAGAGTGGATGCCGAGGGGATCGGTGTGCGTTGCGTCTCTTCTTTTGGCTTGTCCCATGTGTGCAGGGTGGAGATGCTAACCAACTGACAACGGTGGGTGATCAAAGGTCGAGCGGGGAGATCGATGCTAGAGGATCAAGGATGCCGGGTGAAGTTGGAGATGATCTGAGGAGTGCACGAGGCGATAGAGCAAGACATGGATGGACGGATCGTCGAGACAGCGTGACGGTCAAGTCAACGAAAGAGAGGCCAGTGCTAGTGACCAGGCGGCTCGAGGGGATCAAAAGCGGGAGAGACTTGCTAGCGGTTGAGTTCACGGATTGGCATCACATGTCGGCGATCGAGGAGGATTTGTCGTTTTTTTCTGAAAACCGTCTCATCTCTAAATGTTTTTAAATTCCAATAATTAGGAGTTTATTTTCGTTTAGTAATTTAGATTAAGCGTAAACCATTAGTATTTTTCATAATTGTCAAAATTCTAAAAATATATTAAAAGTATAGGTTTAAGTGTTGTAATAAATTAGGTATATTCTTTGTGTATTTTTCTGGATTTTAATTCTGAAAAATACCAAAAGGTATTTCAGGTTTAATTAGTTTTAAGTATTAATTTTTATTTAAATCCTAGGGGCATTTTGGGGTTTTCTTTTGTGGGCTTGCCTATATAAAGGACCCAAAGACCTAGGGTTGGTGTGACTTTTGTGGCTGTCATTAGACTCTTTTAGCTGAACATTTTGGGGGCTACCAACCATAATTTCTATTTTGTTATAGCCTTTTTGTTGTTCTTAATTTCATGCTTAGTGTTATCATTCGGGCAAAAACAGCATCTAAGAGCTTCCAGCGCGGTACTTTTTATCCTTTTCATATTCACTTTTGGAGTTGAGTTTTGAACTATTTTGATGTTGTATTTGGACCTGAGTTCTTCACGTCTTTTGTTGTACAAGTTTCCAAGGTTCCATTTTTGAAGTTTTCAAAAAATTTTGACCACTTCTGCATATATTGTTCTGTCCAACAAAGTGCCGAAGCAGTTCTGGAAATTTCTGATTTCTGCTGATGAGTTGTCTTCAGTCTGGATTCAATCTTTGAGGTGAGTTTTGATCTGGTTTGGTACTGTTCTTGGACCTGAGTTATACATAACTTTTGTTTTCCAAGTTTCAAGGGTTCCATGTTTGAAATTTGCAAAAGGTTTGACCACTGCTGCATATATTTTCTTGTCCAACAAAGTGCGTAAAAAGTTCTGAAAATTGCTGATTTCTGCCAAGTTGTGTTATGTTTTCAGTCTGGATTCAATCTTTGAGGCGATTTTTGATCGGTTTTTGTTCTGTTTTTGGACCTGAGTTCTACATAACTCTTGTTGTCCAAGTTACAAGGGTTCCATGTTTGATGTTTGCAAAATATTATGAACACAACTACATATAGTTTTTGGCTCATCTATATGCTATAAAAATTCTGGAAAGTGGTCATTTGCTGAAAATCTTGAAGGCCGAAAGTTGAATCTAGAAACAATTTTCTCCCTTCTTTTTCTTTCCCAGCTTGCCAATCATGTACTGTCGTATGCAGTGATGATTTTCACCATTAACAATTGCATGTACTGCTGAGCACATGTTCCACCAAGCCCATTCTGAAATTGTTTTTTATGTGAGTCTTTTGTATAGAACAAAAAAGTTTTAGAGCTATTTTTAAAGTGCAGTCTTTGTGTGTGCAAATTTAGTGCTGGTGATCCCTCAATCTATCATTTGACATAATATCAGATAGGAGGAGGGTGATAGCATCTGTTTTTATTGGAGTCTTTACTACATCTGCTTCCGCTTATTCATTTAGAGGTGTGTTGGGTGATTTGAAAAGGCCATCATATTCGCAAGAATTTATCGAGGCGCCTATTCACCCCCCTATAGTCGCCATTTCGATCCCACATAATAATCACCTCCCCTTGTTATTATGGTTCCACCTACTCGCTATGGGCGTCATCGACAAGTTGCAAGGATGAGATCTCAAGGAAAACATTCCACGGTTTGGAGGGATAATGATGATGGTGGCTCAGACGAAAATGATGCAAGCTATGAAGTTAAAATGGAAGAAGAGGAAGAGGAAGAAGAAGACGTTGAAATGGAAAGTAAACATGAATAAGAAGAAGCCTTTGAGGATGATGATGAATTTGATCCAAATATTCAGTTCGTGCTTGACACACACAACAATAGAAGATATCAAACCCTCGGGCTTCACAATTAGTATAAGAGGTCAAATGACACACATGACACACATTTCCATACTCGGTTTCAAAAAGAAATCTTTGAACAACTCCATGATCCCAATAAGAAAATTGCTAAACATAAATGGATCAATTAGGAAAAGATCAATGATGTGCCATGGTTTGAGGGTGTGCAACAGCTATTCAGGGCAGTTGGGTTGGATAGAACTGTGACCTTATGTCAAGACTGATGAAGAATTAATTCGACAGTTCTATGCCACCATTTGGATTTCTCATGATAAGAGCAAGATCCAGCGGATCACACACTCAAGCAAGTATAGGGTCACAAACGATGAACTCGAGAGTTTGCTACAGATCTAGTTTGAGGGAGGAAGAAAGTTACATGAGGATATGGAGGTAAATCCAATTGTTGAATTTGAGCTTCATGGATTTTATGATACCAATGGGCCATTCTCAGTTTATGAAGTAACCGGTCTCAATCCTAAGTAAAGTTTAATCAACATGATCATTAGAGCTACTATTTCTCCCTAGTTGTGGGAACAATGAGGCTGTGAGAGGAATGTCTTGGCCAGTTATTGATTCTATCTTAGTGGGCACTCGCTTTGATGTGGTTGATTTAATATTTGAAGATATGTCTCGGGTAAAGCACAATTTTCGGTAGGGCTTGTATTATGCACCTTATGTGTGATGTGGTTGATTATCTCCAAGGCAGGAAACATTGGGTAAGACAACAAAGTGCACACTTCCTACTTGCCTACAGTCCAAGCTCAGAGACGATACCCACCATCTCCTCCACCTCAAGACCAAGAAGAAAAAGTTGAAATAGTCATTGGTCCATCTTCAGGATCCCCTCTTCATGCTCAATATGCTCCTTAGGATTACTTTCAGCCCCAATATGCTTATTTTGGTATGGAGCCACAGACTTATTTCAATCCAGTGATGCAATCTAACATAGGGTTTTCAGAGGATTAACACCAATTTTGATACTTTTCTCTTTGGACAAACTCAGATGCAGAATTGCATTCCAGAGCTGTAAGGAAATGTGCAACAACTGAACACTTCTATGGGGCACATGGGAGGCAAAATGGACTCTTTGGAGGGTACGATGTTGAACTTGGAGGGTTCTCATGCTTTGTTTTATCATCATCGCCACACTTCATTGATGCATCTCCTCCTCCACCTCCTTCTCAAGATAGAAGTTTTTGGTCCTTGATGCCAAAAGGGGAAGAAAAGAGCTAGAAGAATTTGAACACCACGAGAAGCTCTTGGGAGTACAAATAGGCTTAGTATCTATTTGACTATCTATTTATAATTGTGTAATGTTTGAACTATAATTTGGCCATGTGTGTTATTTGCATTTTGTACTCTATGTGGTTTGTTGAACTTGAACTATTTGATTTGCTTAATTGATGTTCTATGCCTACTTCTCATATTTTGATACTTGTGATCATATATATGCTTATATCTTCTTGTATGCGTGTGTTTAGAGGGAGCTTATGCTATATTTCGCACATCTGTACTTCTTACTTTCCAAATCATACATTATATGAAGTGTTTGTCATCAATTACTAAAAGGGAGAGATTGAAGCATCACTACAACAAATCCTTTAGACCATGACAGATTTGTAGTGACGTTTATTGAAACTGTCACAAAAAGGCAATGTCTATGACAGTATATCAATTTTCGTCACAGATCAATAAATGGACCATTTGGACTTTAGATTGGGCCTAGGTTTTATGACGATCCTTTGCTAACCGTCATGGATAGGAAAATGTCTATGACGATAGATGATTTTTTGTCACAAATCAATAAAATGGATCATTTAAACTTCAGATTGGGCCTAGGTTTTATGACGATCCTTTGCTAACCATCATGGATAGGCAATGTCTGTGAAAATATATGAATTTAGCAATGTTTGTGACAATTCTTTAATTATTGTAATAGATCAATAGTATATGAGTTTTATAAAAGAAAATTTAAATTCCTCTCCATTTGGCCCACTCTACTATTTTTCTTCTTTTAGGCTTCTCTCTGTATGGCCCATGGCCCGTTGTTGGCCCATGCCCGCACCACACTACTTGCAATTATAAAAATTGTCACCCCTTGTATATAATTAATGGCTCATTTTTAATTCATTAAGCATTTTTCTAGGATTTAAATTTAAACAAGTGAAATTTGAACTACAAGTGCCTGAAATAATTATCCAAAATTTATAGAAAATCATATTCATGTTTTTGAGTCCATTTTTAATTCTAAAAAATCAAGTGAAGTCTAAAAATAATGAAACTTGTCACAGTACAAGTGAGGGAAGAAAAATAGATTAAAATCAGTGGATCGAACCCAAGACCTTCTTGGTTGGCCACCAACGCCTCTCCCACTGCACCATTTCGATTTCACGAAGGAAAAAGGTGGGCGAAGGCCTAAGGACAAGAAAGATGTGAATTGGTGTGGGGTGATTGTTTGGGGCAAGCCGTCTGTGGTTTGAGCCTCGCTACCCCCAAACGTTTTTCATATTTTTTTGTTTTTTACTTTTTTAGGACTTTTTTTATTGATGTTTAAATCCTCGTTTGAACTTGAAACTTTTTTACAATTAAAATATAATATAGCCTATCTAATTTAAAATTTTGGTATTTTTCTGGGTAAGATTATTATTTTTAATTCATTAAGTGTGTTTATAGAATTTATATTGAAATTTGTGAAATCTGAAGTACAAGTGCCTGAAATAATAATCAAAAATTTATAGAAAAATAATATTCATGTTTTTCAGTCTATTTTTAGTTATTATCCAATAAATTTAAAGATATTATGAAAAATCTAGGTTACGACACTCGATCTGCAACATGAAGCTAGAGAAGGATTGAGGAAGGTTTGAAAGAATATCGATAGTTAAATTCTCGTTCAAACTTGAAAAAAAAATAAAACCAAAATACAACACAACTTATCTAACTTAAAATTTTGGTATTTATCTGGGTCAGATTACTATTTATAATTCATTAAGTGTGTTTCTAGGATTTAAATTGAAATAGGTCAAATCTGAACTACAAGTGCCTGAAATAATTATCAAAAATTTATAGAAAAAACATATTCATGTTTTTAAGTCTATTTTTATTTATTATCCAATAAATTTAAAGACATTATGAAAAAAACTAGGTTGCGACACTCGATCGGCAACATGGAGCTTTATAGTTTTTTAATTCTCAAAAAATCAAGTGAAGTGTAAAATGGATGAAACTTAGCATGGTGTTTATGATATGATACATAGATATTGTGATAAAAATTTAAAAATGTTTAGATATTTTTTCATTTAAGATATTAAGAAACCGGAGATTCTCTAATGACGAATTAGGATTTAGAGATAGAATGAGGAATGTTTGAAAGCAAATCGATAGTTAAATTCAAGTTTAAACTTAAAACTTTTTTTAAAACAAAAATACAACATAAATTATCTAATTTAAAAGTTTGGTATTTTTTTGGGTTAGTTTATTATTTTTAATTCATTAAGTGTGTTTTTAGGATTTAAATTGAAACAGGTGAAATCTGAACTACAAGTGCCTGAAATAATTAATCAAAATTTATAGAAAAATCATATTCATGTTTTTGAGTCCATTTTTAGTTCTTATAAAATATATTTAAAGATGTTATGAAAAATCTAGGTTACAACACTCGATCTACAACATGGAGCTTTATAATTTTTTAATTCTAAAAAAATCAAGTGAAGTCTAAAAAATACGAAACTTAGCATGGTGTTATGATATGATACATAGATGTTGTGCTAAAAATTTAAAAAAATGAGAAATGTTTCATGTAGGATGTTAAAAAACTAGACATTCTCCCAAGACTAATTAGTATTTGGAGAAGGATTGAGGAAGGTTTGAAAGAAAATCGATAGTTAAATTCTCATTTGAACTTGAAACTTTTTTAAAACCAAAATATAACACAACTTATCTAATTTAATATTTTGGTATTTTCTAGGTCAAGTTACTATTTTTCATTCATTAAGTGTGTTTCTAGGATTTAAATTGAAATAGGTGAAATTTGAACTACAAGTGCCTGGAATAATTATCCAAAAATTATAAAAAAAATCAATTTCGTGCTACTGAACATGATGAAATATACAAAGTTTTCCTCGCATCTAACTTAATTTTATCTTAATTTTGGGCATTTTACTTAAATTTTAGATAATATTAAAATAGAAAATAAATTCTGAAAATATGGAACTTAAAAACTAAAATGCAGCCCACACAGTGCTAAAACCTGGGCCTAGGCCGCACTTTTGCAATACCGCCTAGGCCAAATCTAGATCTAATCTGATGGCCCTTCTCGATTGGCGCCCGAATAAAATCCCTCATTGCGTGCCCTCGTCGAAACCCTAGCCTCATTTTGTCGCGCACGCGTGCGAGCACTAAAGAGCGGAGCGGGAGCGGTGGAGCCCAAGCAGCGGAGCCGAGCGCCACCCGTTGTCCTCCTCGTCGGACTCCTCTACTCACCCGAGGGTGAGCGAGGTACCATCGAGGTATCCCACGATGGTGTGGTACACTCGACCCGAGCACACATACGTGCTCCGCGATGAGCGGCGGTGAGCGACGGCGATCCGGTCATCTTCCCAGACTTCGACGAAGCCAGATCTGGTGCACGCAAGGTAAGTCACCTTCCCCGCGCCCTTATTTCTTATGGTAGGGTTAAGGTTAGGGAAAAACCCTAACCCTAATTCCCTTTCTGATTTTCTAGTTGCTTCTGAGTTCTTAGGTTAGAGTTAGGGTTAGCGCAAGGCTGAGGAGGCCGAGTTAGGTTGGTTCCATCACTATATATATATATATATATATATATATATATATAGTGATTAACTCTGATAAAACGTTTTGCTTACTGATGTAGTATCAATTTAGGAGAAATTTAAATTGTCTTTGCTTGGAAAATGTGTAATAAAGTAATCATAGGATTTGATGGGTACAATAAATTTTAGGAGTTATTTAAATTGTTTATTACTCCAGTTTGTTTTCAAAGATAAATTAGGTTCTAGTTTCATTTATATGCATAGCAAGCTTGCTTATTTGTGGTATGAGAATCTCATTTGACTGGCTTAAGCTTCAGTTCTACATGGCAATCACTAGGAGCATTGTCTACTTGACTACTGTTTGTATGAAAGATAGAATATAACAATTTTGTAGCTACAAGCACCTCTGATCAACTCACGGTGCTCCTTACATTTACTTTTGCGCTTTCTTATTAGCGCTTGTGCCTCCGGATAGATGGCAAAGTTGTTTGATTTTGGTTCAGGTGGCTGTGTGCAGTTTAGTTGTTTCTGCTGTTTTTTAGCACATTTAAACGACATTTTTTATATTGTGTATGCAATTTTTATGAGACTTGTTGGTTAATGGTAAGTTTATTTTTTTGTAGTTGAGATCTATATTCCATAGTTGTTGACCAAGTTAAATTGCTTCAGTTTGTATGAGCTTGAAAGTTGAAAGTAATTGTAATGTGCTTTAACTCTATTAGGGGTATGTCATGTTAGTTTTGTTTTGTTTTGATAAAACATTTGTGCTTACTGATGTAGTATCAATTTAGGAGAACTGATAAATGAAGTTGAGTTTATCTAAACAATAAAGAAACTGATAAACAGAAGTTTACATTCTTATTATAATACTTTTGAATTGTCATTGCATAAATTGTGATTGTGTATTACCTGATAGTTGGTTTTATCTAGTGCTGATTGCATTACATATCAATATATGTTTTAATTTGTATGCAATTTTGCTGACATCTAATTTGCTTGGTTGTATGGAATTCAGAAGTTTATTATTATAGTATTGTATCATTCTAAGGTTACAATTTCTTTTTAGTCATTCTCCTACTAACATGTTGTGGCTTGGCATGTTTGTAGGCTGAGAAGCTCTTAAGAAGATGAACAAGAACAAGAAGTTTGTAAAGAAGCTTGCCAAGAAGTACCATGCTGATGTGTTTAATCACTGCTAGTGTTTTGTATGAAAATTATGGAAATTTGAGATGTGTGATCTATTGTATGGTGCCAAGTTCTGGATTTGTGATGTTACAAATGTAGCTATGTTGAAATTATTTCAACTATAAAATCTATGATGTTGTAGTGTTGAAATTGTTGCAACTATAAAATCTCTGATGTTGTAAATGGATCTGTGAAGATGTTATTGAAATTAAAAATATTTGATGTTGCTTTTGGGCTATACTTTCCTAGATCAATTTGTCTTTAAATCTGGCCTAACCTTAATTTGGCCCTCTCAAAACTAAAGCAAAATGGGCCTGACCAAATTAGAATCTCTTTTTATAATGGGCCTGGCCCATTTGCAAATAGACCTAAATTGGTCTGGCCCAATGTAATTTTTATTACGGATTTGGTGTTAATTTATGACAATTCATTTTCTTCATTAGCTTCGGTCTTGGGTAGGCTTGGATTGGACGTAAGCTAGACCTAGGAGGTCTGAGGCTGTTTTATGACGATGAAGAAACGTCATAGAATGAGCTTATTCGTGACGGTTTAAAAGAATTGTCATGCTGGTTAATCCATGAAGCTCAATACATGACGATATTTGAAACCATCATAGATATAATTTTATGACGGATTTTTCGTAATATATGATGAAAATTGTACATCATGAACCACGAGAATTCTTGTAGTGCATCTAGACCCCCGATGTGGTTTTGATAATTAAATTACAAACGTGATTTGTGTACTAACTATTGTTTGCTAGTATGATTGAGAGAAGCTAGGTCCACAAGAATGAAGCAAACAATGAAATGTCCTGATTTAAATTGTTAAAGGAAAAGAAAAGGTTAAAGTGAAGTTAAAAGAGGCTAGTAATTTGATCAAGGAGAAGAGGTGAACAAATAAGCTAGATTTTTATTTTGATCTTTGTCATACTATTAAGACGGGTTGCAAAGTAAAGTAGGAATTGATTTTATGACACTTAGACTTTGCATTCATATAGAATAATATTGGGTTGTCCCTGGTTTTTCCGTCAGATTGATGGGGTAATTTCAGTCAAACCGACACAGTTCGATCTAACCGCCATTTTTGTCAGTCTGACAGAAAAGGGTACATAGAGCAATTTTTTGGTAGCTGGCATGATTTTTTGGCTAAGTCCCAGGGTTTGGCCAGACCATGATTTTTTTCGGTTAGACCGAAATTGATACAGAGAGCAATTTTTCATTGCATCCGTTTTTCAGCCTAAGTCCCACCCTTTTGGTTTGACTGGACCTAAGGCCGGTCTGACCAAAGTGTTCAGTCATACCGAAGTCACCATGTCGGTCTGACCAAAGTGGATGTAATGTGACCCATAATGGTCGATTTTCTATCCGTTGAGCAAATTTTTGGTCTGACTAAAAATTGTACTATGCTCTGACCGAAAAATTTGCAGAGTTGATATTTTTCCCCCAATGGCTAGTTTTTATTGTGAGTGCTATTTATACCCTTCACCTAGGAACAAAAACTTTTTCTTGACACCTAGGATCATTGTTAAACACTCTAGCATATTCTTTCTGACATATTTGAGCATTAGAAGCATTCTTGTTGGTGTTGATAGAAAAGAGAGTCAAGTGATCATGTGCATTGCATTCTTGTAATAGTCAAGTGGCATTTGATCATCTCCAAGCTTGTTTTGTAGCTTATTACTCATGCAGGTTGCTGCTACCTAGATGGCTTGGAGGAGTTGTCTGGTGATCTCTCCAAGGAGCTTGTGGAGGGGACCCGGTAGTGATTGTGAGTGGCTTGGTGCTCGCCATCTCCGGAGTGGAGGAAGAACAACCCTAGTGATCGAGGCTTGGGTAGTCCCTCCGGATCCACTCTCACTTTGCACACTACTTGACGAAGGAGTTTGGAGGCTCAGTGATTGAGAGAAGGAGTTTTAACTCGTCTCAATGGTGCGTAGGGAGCTGACAAGCTTCTTAACATCAGTGAAATAATTCCTTGTCTCACTCGTGTTATTTACTTTGAACAATTTACTTTAAGTTTGTTTATTAGTAGAATTGCTTGAGCCTCCATCAACCTAGGATTGCAAAACCTTAATTAGTTCATTTGATTATGTCACCTTTGAACAAAGCCAAGAAATTTAGATTAAGGATTGTTGAGAAATTTTAAAACGACTATTCACCCCCTCTAGTCGTCATCTTGATCCTACAGGATGTCAAATCAATGATGTGGATACATGTTAGTGAACATGATGTTGGATAGACCCACTTGAGATATTGCTAGGATTGTCATTATTATGTGCCATTAGGTGTCATCTCAAATGGTGTACCTGTAGAATCCTTATACTTGATATCATCATTGATTCTAGAATGCGTAGTGGTATACTTTGAGGCTTCGAAATTCTATTCCATAACTAGATAGCTATAAAGGTTATTTTTAGGTGTGTTATGAAACATGTCTTGGGATGTGAGCGATCAAGATGAAATTTACCACTCTTAATGATGGGAGAGACATCTCTAGGCCCCTCGAGATAGTTGGATTAAAAAAGTGCATGTCCATGCCACTATGACTAAAGAGTTAGCCATGATTAACTCCACTACTTGACGGAGTAAAATGTCAAGCTAACCAACAAGGGTGACACAAATCTCTCTTTGAGCTTGACTGATGTCGTGTGGTAAAGGGATTGATGCATGAGTATACCAAGGTTCAACCAATATGATTTTGTCTTTTTATTCATTCATGGGTCAATATGTGCTGCTAGGTACCGCTATTGATCAACAATTCGACAAAGGTTTCTGAGAAGCGACCGTTTGCGTAGGAACCTATCAGATCGCACTCTTAAGGGGATGGACTAAGAAACTTATGAGAATTGGCTCTTGTGCGAGTGTGAGATTCATGGAATTGTGCCGAAGTGAATTATGGGTGAACTGGAAGTTCCAGTTGCGAACCAGAACTACTTGACGAGCACTACGCTACCACAAAACCTAACCATCCATGAGAGCACCAATAAAAAAATTTATGTTTTTTTAATATTTTTTATTAAATTCTAGGTATTACCTTGTACATCACACGGATGAGATCATGAGGGTTAAAAAATCATTTTGGGACCCAATATCACTTGGGCTCACGATACCAGTTACCACGCTAACTGAATGGTTATAGAAAAATTTTGACCAAATTTTTCATTTCAAAATTTGAATTCAGATTAGTTCACAAAATGGTTTTGGTTCGATACCATCGTAGTAACCACGGTACTAGATTCGGTAACCGTTGTACTTGGCTCAGTTTTAGTGGTACCTAGCTCGGTTTCTGTGGTACTGGTTACATAATTTATTTGGAAAAATAAAAAAAATATAAAAATCACATAAAATTAATTCTCGAGATAAATAGGAAACTTACAATACCAAAATTTTTTATAAGTTTATAATAAAATACAAATTACAAAACAACATTATTAATTGAATTAAATTTTTTATAAGTTTATAATAAAATACAAATTACAAAACAACATTATTAATTGATAATTCAAGTATTTTTAACTTATTATTGTTGGATGTATTGGTCTGCTGACATTAGTTGTAAGTCACGTGAAGCAAAAATATTTGCTTTGTAGTCATCAAGTATGATATTTTATTTGATCAAATATATGACAATTAATCCAAGAGGTTTGCATGCAAATACTCCAACGATAGAAGCGAAGAAGATTGGAAAATAAATTATTTTCGTATTTTGTATTTTTTATCTTAGTCAGTTCAAAACTTTGTGATAATTCAATATTTTTGAAAACTAATTTTACCATAAATCATATTAATTTACATACATAAATCTAGGGAATGCCACATTGTCGCTTCTAATTTTTGAGTATTCTCGTGTAGAAAAATATAATTAACTAATTCAATATATATAGTGCTTCCTCTAATTCTTTATAAAATCGTTTTATCACTCTTAATTGTTTTAAAAATATAAGTTATTTTAGAACTTTTGTGTATTTTTCATCTTTTTTCCATTTTTGTCTATCAAATAAATGCTACACTCCGGAAACAAACAATTTATATATTTCAAATCAGAATAAATGTGAGGAAAGAAAGTTATTTAATTTAGTTTCTTCATTCTTGAACACAAATCGAAAACAAAACATATAATGAATGACAGGGGATGCCTATTAAAAATTCGCTGTTTCATGTACAAGTTTCAGTACTATTCACACTCCAGATGTAGTGGTAAGAACAGTTCATAGACAGCGTATAAGGTACTCAAAAATACTGTAATTACAAATTTGCAACGAAAAGAACAAATGTTTTATGTGGTCCTAAACTTTCATTAGTTCCATTTCTCCTTTTCTATAGCAAATCCATCTGGGGAGCAGTAGGAAAATATATACTTGAATAGTTGACTTGAATGATACGGAGATGGAGGGAATGACAGTCGATTGCCTATGGTATTAGAAAAATCATGGAAATTAAGGTTTACTTCCCAAATATAATTTTCTTGTGGATCAAGATCCAGCTACTTAGGAAAAATAATAGCAAGAAGTTAGACAATGGGACCACTTGCATCTAGATAAGCCAAGAAAGCTTACATGACTGAGTCCAGAGGCCAACTGTTTTTTCATAGTATTTTTTATTAATTGAGGTGTTTGGATTGTTAATTGGATTTTTAATTTGTTTGTTGGGTTAACCTTTTCTTCTGTCATCGAAAAAAGAGTCTTTCTCTAACGTTAATCAATATATGAAGTGCAAAATTAAGGGCATGTTTGGTTCTTTTAGGGACTAAACTAAACTTTCCCCTCTTTTTTACAAGACTAAAAATTAGTTCTTTCCTATTTGGTTCCAAGGACTAAAAGAGAGTAAGAGCTAAGAGGTAAGTAGTACTTTTAGTCCCTTTTAGCAAGGTTTTAGGGGCAAGGTTTTAGGGACTAAAGGACTAAAGTTTAGGGACTAAACTTTAGTTCCTTTTAGTCTTAGTCCCCATGTTTGGCAATTTAGGGACTAAAGGGGACTAAAATTTAGTCCCTAAACTTTAGCACCTCCAAACCAAACACCCCCACTCGAACCTCTGAAATCAAAAGGCAGGATGAATTTTATAATTTGTGCTTTCCTTTGTTTCTGAACATCACCGCAATGCACGACAGAGTAGCTCAATATAATGCTTTAAACTATGAATTATTTGATAGTTTTGCTGTCAAGAGAGAATTCAAGTCTTATTTCGATACAGTTGTGCTAATATTTAGGAGTTAAGAGTGGTACCTTTTTTAATTCACCCTTCCAAGGCTTCCTAAAAATTAAATCAAATACTACATGTCAAAGAATAGATATAACACATTGGCTAGCTCAAATTGGACAATCTGTTTATATGACCACCCTTCATTCATTGAAATATAGAATATCACCATCCTACTGGTCAAAAGTAACTCATGCATTACATATTTCCACTTGAATTAAGGCTTCTTTCCATTCTTGACATGATTGTCTAGATGGCTACTCAGCACATCTTTGAGAATTTGTGATACTTGATGTGTACAGGCAAAAGTAACTAGACCACCCAGAACTTTGAGCACAACATATTAAATTCTTCAAGATAACAAAAGCGAAAGTAAGGGCAAATGCTCTAATCGGCCATTCATATCTTTTTGTGATGCAGACATGCAGTCATGGTTGCTACATGTAAGAATAGTGGTTCCAACTTCCAAGCAAAGCCAGCAATTTTGCAATAGATAAAACAAAATACGATTGGTTCTTTCTGTTTCTAATTAACAGCCAGAAACCTCATAGTAAAACTTAGAATTGACCAGATTTTGTTTCCCTTAGATGTATCACGGCAGCAATGTAGCAAAGTATAATGTGCAATACTTAGAATGTTGACCAAATTTACTAGCTCTTGGTGATGAAGGTCAGGTAGTACCAAGCTGCAAAGGCAAGGCCGAGCACAAACAAAGGGAGTAGGAAGTCCAGAAATGTGTTTGGAGCAGGAGGTCCTTTCTTCCTTGGCATCCCTCTGAAGTTTGGTGGCGCATCATTGCCGCCTATGGTTGCAGCCTTTGATGCACTAGGAGGCACATAGTCCTTGATGCTTCCAATCAGGTAGCTGTTCATCATGCTGATGGCTGATGTGCTGTGCCCCACATCTTCAAATGCCTCCGTGGCATCCCCAGAGGCTTCAAGATTTTATTAAATCCAGAGGCAACAAAGAATATAAATTTGTCAACAACTCTTGCATCTATTTCCAATGTATCTCTTTCAGAACCATGATATATATGTCAGCATTTCATTTTTGTTGTCTAGTTAAAATAACATTAGCATAGCACGTGTAATCTGAAGGTAACAGATACCATGGAATCAGTACAAGGGAAACATTTGGAACAACAAGTTTAGTGTGAAGTGATGCTCATTGCTCAGAAATTTAATTGAGAGGAAAGCAACACTTGAAAAATAAATGCACTAGGCTCTACCGTCTATGCATTGGTCTCTGCTATGTATAATATGTTTCTAAATCTTGCACCTTTGATTTTACATTAGCCAATTTAACCTGACAATGATTTTCTTCTCCCAAAAAAACAGTAGAACATCACGATTTGGTGTAGTAATGATAAACTGAGATTTACTGAGATCTTCGGCAACATAAATTGTGAGCTATTCTATAATTTATTTGTAAGACAAGGTTTTTCATAAGAAATTAGTAATTAGTGTTAATTCATATTGGATCAACAAGAAATGCTGAACAGCCTACAAGATTAACAGAAGCTGGCGGAACTGGTCCTGAATCGTCATCTATGCACAAAGTGTACATTTTAAACCTCCACAATTGTTAAAAATCATATGAATGCTAAATTTCTAATAGTAGTTGACTAGGTGTTGAATCGTTGCACATCTATTCAGAACAAGGTGCGTGATTCAAATGTTTTCTCTTAACAAAACATCATAATTCATAAACCAATATGATGCTACCGCCAAAAATGAAGAAATTTAACTGGTAGGGTTGATTCCAAACATGTATCATGATAATTTAGTCCACGAGGAGGTAAAAATGTCAAGAAAACATAAAAACGGTTCTGAATAGTATCAACAACATCACAGTTCATAGGAATTGATGGAGTAATCTCACCAGATGCATGCAGGAGAACATCCTCTCCACCAGGGTGGTCCTCCAAGAACTTGGTCACATCATACACCTGAGATTCACAAACCCAATCAAGAGGCGCGAATCATCACTTGCCAACAAACCGTGCCAAATCAGATCTCCATCCAACTAACCGAGCTCAGAAAAAAAAAAAAAAGAAACAAGAAGAGAATCGATTCCTGTCACTGGTTCCTGACCTTGTCATGGATGGCGACCCAGCAGTCCTTCCTGGAGGCGTGGCCGACGACGTCGGAGTGGGAGAAGAGCTTCTTGCTGCCTTCGTCCGCCATGGCCTGCACTACCACTCACTCCTCTTGGATCACTCAGCAGGGAGCAGAGCGGAGAGGATAGTGGAAGACGACGCTGAGCCGAAGCGAGCCAAGGCAAGACGGCAGGAGCAAAATCTTGGAGATACAAGATCCTAGCTGAGCTCAGCTGAGCACGCCAAGACAGCCGCTGAAGCGGCAGCTGCGGCTCGTCTGCTCTCTGGTTGGTCACTGGTTGGTGGTCGGGGAAGAAGATGCGTCCCCCAATCTGGGCCAAGAAGCCCAATTAGATTTTTGGCCTTATATATCGACCTCACGATGTTCCCTCTCGTCGGTTCCCCCTGGTTTCTCCCCAACATCGCCGCCGCCGCAGGTGGTCGCCATCAATTCTACCGGGACGGGGCTCCACCGGGGTTATCTGGTGCGTTAGTACGCCATGCGTGCCCTCGCCACCTATATTTGATTGCACCCCGATGTGTGTATCTAGATGCTAGAAAGCGAACGTGTGCTCAGATTTTCTGTTCGTCCCAATGGAAGTCGAATCCTTTCGTCTGATTTATTGATATATTATGAATCTCCGGCGTTACTGCTATCTTTCGTTTCATCCTTCCCTGCTTTGCCAATTTTCAGCCATGGCTAGTACAAGGTCGTTCTTGAACATAAGTTATGCAAATCCCATTGCTATACCATTGTACATCCCGCACAAGTTTGTAGTTGTTTTGTATCTTAGTGTTCTTGTACGGGTACCCTGACCAGTGAGCATTTTGAATCATTAATTGTGCAATTCCTAGTTCACGCTGAAAATGTGTGTCCTTGTGCAAGGCATGGAAATTTCCATGGATCGATCCAAAAAAATTAACTATTTGCCACTCTAAAAATATCACTTGTTTAAATGACATCTCCTTCGTTGCTTTTCACTATTCGTCACTATTAAGACGAGGACATTAATTTTTTGCCACTCTACAATCCAATTATGTCAAATCAGCAATCATATCATCATTCTTGCCATGTCATAGTCCATTTGTTATGGCACCGTCCTTACCTGGGGCGTCGCCCATTCCACTCCTAGACATCACCACTGTGCTTTGTTGCCTTGTCAACTTCAACGCTTCCAACAACCAGCTCTTCGGTTGGGTGCCCGATGCCATGCGAGCCAAGTTTGGTCTCGTCTCGTTCGCTAGAAATGTCGATCTTTAGGGGGTTGACGCCATCATCGCCGCTCTTTTCTTTCCTGCTGTGTGAACCAGCTCGAACATCACTCCTTGTCTCTTCTTCGCCACAATCTGTGCTGCCATCAAACCTAGTGGCGGTGTCCTTGTCCATACCAACATTGGCCATATCGAAGTCACACAAGGAGGCTTGAGCCACAGTGGAATAGAGGCGGTCGCGATGACTTGGAGGACTAAGACCGTGGGCTATTCGGCCATAGCAAGGGATTGGGATTGGCGACGCGTGAAGGAACAAGCGCCTCCGGTGGATCGGAGCCGATGGGTGCAGTGCGAGGGTGGATTCATACACCCCACCCTCTGCATGGTCGACCACCCTAAGTATGGCCTTGTTTTCTCCGCCGCTACGACCGATGGGAGGAGCTGCCAATGCATCAAACTTAAGATCTATTTGGATATTAAGAACTAGGAACATAATTCGTATTGATCCTTGAATCCTGTTGTTGGCATCAGATCAATTGAACTAAGATCATCCTAGTATTGTATTAGTTCAGTAACATCGGATCAATTGAACAACGGTGGAGGTACACGATCCCGAAGAGCACTTGGCGCGTGACGTTGGCGAGGAACCGCTCGTCGGCGATGTTGCGGCCTTCAAGGGAATCCCGTTCATAGGGAAATTTAATGAAGAGGGACAACAGCGCATGGGATAGGGCAATGGTGCCTTGAGTAGAGGACGCCGATGCTTGGAGCAGCCGACGTCGTCTAGAATGGGCAACACACACAATAAGGATGGTGCCATCTGGACGGATGAACGGACAGTCACATGGCAAGAACAGTGACATGATTGTTGGTTTGTCACATTTGGGTTGTAGAGTGGTAAAAAATAGCATCTTCATGTTAAGAGTGGAAAATTGTTGAAGATAATGAATTGGATGATATTTGAATAAGTGCCATCCTTTAGAGTGACAAATAGTTAAGGCTCTGTTTGGTTGTCTAGATATCCAGGGATTGGATGGCCATATCTCAAAACAATATCTGCTTGGATGGAGGGCGGTCAGGGATGGGATTGAAGAAATAGTGCCCAAGAAAATTTCAATTAGATCGAAAGTTCAAATTATTTTCTAAATTTGAAATAGAGAGCTTAAATCGGAAGTTCCGATATGGTATCAAAAGTTCTGATATGGTATTATTTATGAAACAGAGAGATCAAATTGGAAGTTCCGATATGATATCGGAAGTTCCAATAATTTCTAATTTAGACACAGAGATTTGAAACCGGAAGTTCTGATGCGTATCGGAAAAAATTGCACTAATTGGAAGGTCTGATAGGGGTATCAGAAGTTTCGATGGTTCGTGAAATTACAAACCGAGAATCCTGATCGGATGTTCCGATCTAAGGATCAGAAGTTCCGAGGTAGGCAAAACAGATTGGATCTGTTAGACCCCAATGTAGATTGGGGTCAGGGCTCTCACCTCTATATAAAGAGAGGAGGAGGTGTTGGTAATCAAGTTATTCATTGTTTATATCAGATCTAAACCCTAGCCACTAAGAACTCCTCCTCTCTCTTTCTTGATCTCAAGAGTTGAAATTGAGATATCTCTCGGTTCTCACGAGTGGTTATTGCACGCCGGCATGGGAGCAATCTCATCCCTATATGTGTGGATATCATGGAGGCGCTACTCTAATAGTGGCGCTAGTGGACTTCTTCACATGAACACTGTTGTATTCGTCGATTAGATCACTAGGGAACGGGTGGAGCGAGGGGAGGATAAGTGAGGATGTGCTTCCCCAACATCTTCTTTCGCTGCACCTAGCGTGTCTCGCGTTAGAAGGTAACAGTTCATGATCCTTCCCACGCATGGTTCTTGGGCTTTGAGGCGAAATTTTTTTAATTTCCCGACTAGTGTAGCTTCCCCATTCCCCAACAGTGGTATTAGAGCCTACGTGCGTAGTGTTCGATCTAGATCCCTCATATATGGAGATACATGGTGGAAAAATAGATTAGATATGTTTTCTGTCTGTAGAAGATCGAAAGATTCGATGCTTGGAGATCGGAAGTTCCGATATTGAATAAGATTCGATACAGAGAGCAAATTGTTGTCGGAAGTTCCGGTGGATCAGAAGTTCTAATGCCAGATCGGATGTTCCAATCCATGAAAAATTGAAAATTTCGAGCCTATTGAGCTGATATTTCTGATCTAGATATCAGTCACTTATAGATTCTTTGCCTAACTTTGTTTTGTAGAGAATGTTATGACTTGTATGGCCTTAATGAATGTGATGTACAAGATGCATGCAATGAATGTAAATTAAATATGGCCTGCATGTCATCATTATTTACAGTCAAGGCTGGTGTACATTTGCGACCTACATGTCGAGTATTGATGCTTCAGCTCCTGTAACTAGTATAGGTACTATTTTGATAGGCTAGTATAGTTCCTGAAGGTCGGAAGCACATACTTACTAACGGGAGCCATGGAGATGGAGATTGCCATGTGAAGGGGCCATACTATGTCATAGTCAATGTGTTATATGTGGTGCTTACTTATGTTCCTATCATACTATTCTTACATGCTTCGTGCACGCTTGGGACGTCACCTTGCTGGAATAGTTTTCCCTCGGAAAATTAAGTATTGATTCTCTTTCCAATAGCTGCATCCACCAAGGATCTCGATCATCGATAGTGGGTCTGCTAAAACAGGGTGCTATCTTTTATATTGACCAGTTGGGGTGGAAGCTAGAATTCCGGACGCATAGTATTGGTTTGCTTAACCGGGCTATAAAAACAGTTTTAGGCTTTGGGGCATAGAGTTGAGCATTGAGCATTGGATGCTTCTCCAACGACAAGAGTCACAAATGATGTGATTACCAAAGTGTTGCTTACCTATGTCTCTAAGCTTCTAGCAGTGATTCCAAAGCTCACTAGGAGTTAGAATGAATATGATCTTGCGCCACTATTAGTCATTAGAGGGAAAGTGACTGTTTTTGAAATAAAGGAACATTTTTATTTGATAGAAGATAAAAATTGCATAGTACCGAACCTTGCATTTAATCTTTTGTAGATCATGGAACCAACTACTACTATTAAAAACACGTTAGTTTTTAATTTTTGATCTATTCTTTAATGAGAGAAAATGTCTGGAACAAATTTTATGGATTGGTACAAAAACTTGAGAATTGTTCTCAAGTAAAAAAAATGATTTTGTTCTAGAGGAACCTCACCCTGATGAAAGATGCTTCTGCAGCAGACAAGCGTACTTATGAGAAGCATGCTAGTGATTTTGTGGATGTTAGTCGTCTGATGCTTGCTTGGTGTGGGATCAGAATGGCGACTAGAGGAGGGGTGAATAGGAGCCTCGACAAATTCTTGTGAATATGATGACCTTTTCAAATCACCCAATGCACCTCTAAAATAGTGGTCAAAACCTTTTGCAAATTTCAAATATGGAACCCTTGAAACTTGGACAACAAAAGTTATGTAGAACTCAGGTCCAAGAACAGTACCAAAACAGATCAAAACTCGACTCAAATATTGAATCCACCCTGAAGACAGAACTCAATCAACAGAAATCAGAAGTTTCTAGAACTATTTAGGCACGTTGTTGGACAGAAAAATATATGCAGCGATGGTCAAAAACTTTTGCAAACTTCAAAAATGGAACCCTGGAAACTTGTACAACAAAAGTCGTGAAGAACTTAGCTCCAAAAACAGCACCAAAACAGTTCAAAACTCAGCTTCAAAAGTTAATCTGAAAAGTATGAAAAGTACCTCCGCTGGAAGCTCCTGATGCTATTTTTGCTTGATCCGAATGATGAACACTAAGCACGAAATTAAGAGCAGCAAATAGGTTAGAACAAAATAGAAATTGTGGTTGGTAGCCCCCAAATGTTCAGCTGAAAGAGTCTAATGACAGCCACAAAAGTCCCACCAACCCTAGGCCTTTGGGTCCTTTGCAAGCCCACAAAGGAAAACCCTAAAATGCCCCTAGGATTTAATCACAAATTAATACTTAAAAGTAATTAAACCTGAAATACCCTTTGGTATTTTTCAGAATTAAAATTCAGAAAAATACACAAAGAATATACCTATTTTATTACAACACTTAAACCTATATTTTTAATATATTTTAGAATTTTGACAATTCCGAAAAATACTAAAAATTTACTCTTAATCTAAATTACTAAACTAAAATAAACTCCTAATTATTAGAATTTAAAAACATTTAGAGATGATACGGTTTTCAGCAAAAACCGACAAAGCCTCCTCGATCGCTCACATGTGATGCCAATCCGCAAACTCGACCGCCAACAAGTCTCTTCCGCTCTCGATCCCTTCGAGCCGCCTGATCACTTGCACTGGCCTCCGTTTCGCTGACTTGACCGTCACGATGTCTCGACCATCCGTTCGTCCATGTCTTGCTCTATCTCCTCGTGCACTCTTGAGATCATCTCCAACTTCACCTAGCATCCTTGATCCTCTCGCATCGAGCTCCCCTCTCGATCCTTGATCACCTGCCGCTGACATTTTGTTAGCATCTCCACCCTACACATATGAGACAAGACAAAATACAAAACACGATGGACACCGATCCCCTCGGCATCCATTCTCCATAACCACACGTTGATTCCATCGATGCAATCAAACCATCACTCACTCATTCCCCAAATCGCTCAACATTGTCAATCACTCATCATAAAGATAGAAACCACAGTGCGACCTCACTTAGTTTCACAATGTCCCCCTTGATGAGTGCATTGACATCCCCAAACAGAGACATGATGAAAGTTTCAAGTTAAGCGCACAAGTGACCATAAAAACTTAGAAAAAACCAAAACATGTCAATTGGTAAAAGATCTCCCCCTTGGGCAAAAACTCATGCAAAGCATTCTCCCTATCTTTGTCAAAAGCATCAATGCATCAAGAAAGCCATTACTCCCCCTTAACAAAGCAATCATCCAAAAGCATCATGTAAAACCATTTCTCCCCCTTTGGCAATGCAAGCATCAAGATGATAAAAAGATGCAAAGAGGGGTGTGAGGGTGGAGTATAGATGCAAGCTTATAAAACATGAGAAATTCCAATTACAGTACACACAAGCATTTGCCTTGACTATTGTCTAAAAGAATTGTATGAAACACTCAGATGAATACCATTAAACAAAAGGCATGAGCAAGTATTTTTAGATTTTAGCAAATAAAAGCATAACTACTCAGACTAGCATACTAGACATGACAAGGCATGAGATGCAAAAGCTAATCAAATACTAATCAGATAAGCATATCCCACTACAAGAAGCTTCAACAAATTTGATATGCAATTGATTCAAGCTTTTGATTTTTTATTTTTCATTGTAGTGCCATGGGTTATTTTCAAGTCAACCTTATGCTAACCGACCATGTTAAGCCTAGATTAAAACCATCAGAAGCTTAAAGAAATGGTCTCGGCATACACTTCAATGTCCTAGTTCATACCAAAGTGCTATGGTAAGCAGTCTAGAACAAAGTAGTGCGACAAAGAAAACCCACCTAGATCTTTTCAATTCCATCACAAAACAGCATGAATATCAACCATTTTCATTTAATTTTCATTCATTCTCATTCATTTTTCATTTTTTTTAATTTTCAGCACAATATTTTGATAAGATCAAGTTGCATATTAGTATCCAAGTGAAAAGGATCTATCTACCAGGTAAGCAAAAGATAGCTAAAGCACTGAACCTATTCATGCTAGTTTCTAGACTAAGAAGTGATCATTTTCAAATTTTCACAAATAAAAAGCCATGCTCACAACAAACATCTGATGTAAACAAGCCAAGTAAAATCTACAGTATTAAATACTGAGAAACCAAGGGTTGGTTTTGGAGTCTGTGATGAGTGATTGACAGTTTTTATCGTCTAGATTCGAAGGGGTCCCTCCGAAGGGGTTCGGAGGTTGTTTCACCGAAGGATTCGGTGGGTTTGGTTGTTGCGGCTGTTGCAGCGGAGTGTGACTATCGGAGGGGTCCGACAGTATACAATGACTTGGTTGTAACGAAGGGTTCAGTATTTTGGGCGGTACACCGGAGTGTGTACCGGAGGTTGTTTACCCGGAGAGGTCTTTGGGGTACTAGATACACTTGTCTGTCTGTCTATGGTGTGCAGGTGATTTCGGAGGCGACGAACGGTTCACAACATGTGAACCTAGGTCAAGCAGGAGGCTTGATGCTAGGCGAGCGGGGAGCTCGGTCACGAAGGTTGCGAGGGTCGAGGTTGGTCCTCGGGTCAAGTTGTGCCAGGCGAAGGCAGTGAGTGCGGAGCGTGGCTCTAGCTGAAGGTACCCCGAGACAAAGTCCTCGGAGGCAAGGCACTTCGAAGGGTACTCTGAATGGAGTGACTTCGGAGTATGGTGGACAAAGTCCTCAACAATGAGGCAAGGGATTCGAAGTGTGCTCCAGAGGGAGGCACGCGAAGGTTTACCCGACAGAGGTCTCAGAAGTCAAGGTGCATCGAAGGCATGGTCCGGGTGAGGTTCATCGAGGAGTGTGCTCGGGGAGAGACACTGCGACGAAGTGCTCATGGGATGCTTCATGCGGAGGCCTTGGACGAAGGAGGGACTTTGAAGGGTGGTACTCCAAAGGTGGGGCTTTAGAGTGTGGCTGACTTGAGGTACTTCGGCCATACATGGCTTTGGTACATGGACTGACGGAGTTCGAGCTAGGAGTAGCTGCGAAGCCGTGGTGGTCCACTCTAGATGTGATGGCGCGAAGGCTCAAGGGCTTTGATGGTTTCGGCTCAAAACCATCATTGTATCAAAGGCTGACTTCGGTGAAGAGAAGGCCGTCAGGATCAAGGCTTCTCGCCGAAGCTACCGCACTCCTCACATGCGAAGGAGGGCTTTAGAAGACTCCAAAACTGTAAAGGATGACCGTGTCTGCTCTGCAAAAGTTGATGTTTTCTCCTCTGCGAAGCTGACAAAAGAAGCCTCCAAATAAAGTAGACTACCATCTGTACCCCCTGTTCTGATGAGACAAAATCAGTGTAAACCCAAGGGGTAAAGTAGTCTATTCACAGGGCTGAATAGTGCCTATAAATAGTGGAGGCAAGCTAGACAACAATAACACTTTGAGCATCCATTTTAGCACTCCTGTGCTAGCCATCACATCCTTGTATTCAGTCTGTGAGTTCAATTTGTGTTCCCTGTTCAAGAAATGAAACTTTGATTCTGTTTCATTTTCTGCTTGAACTTGTATGCATGTCTTGCACTGCATGTGTTGATTTCGTTGTGCTTCACTTCTTCCTGGTTCGAGTTTATGCATTGGTTCTCTTTTGGAAGAGTGTGTGAGTGTGTTCTTAGTGTGTGTTCGCTCTGTGTAACTGAAAGCTAGTCCTCTCTAATTACTAGCGAAGCACTATCCATGGCTTAACTCGAAGCCTGATTTCTTCCCTATCGAAGTCCTCAGCGTAGTGTGTTCAGTGTGCGTTCAGACCTCCGAAATACAAAGCCTAGTACCTGTTGCTAGTGCTGAGTATTAGGTCGAAGTCTGTAGGGGGTAACCATTCCTGCGAAGGGTGAAGTGCGAAGTCTGCTCAAGGCACCTAGTGTGCGGAGCCTCCACAGACTTAGCAGAATTGAGGGTTTGGTTTTGTGGGTGGAGCGAAGTCTTCTTGACTTCGAACTTTTGCTCCTTACGAAGCTTAGTTTTGGAGCTGTGAAATACCTCTGAACCAGAACTTCAAAGGGTTTGTTCGAAGCCTGTTCCGCAGAATACAGAACTAAAATAGAAGGCTATTTTTAGCCTGAAATTTTAAAAGCTCCCATTCACCCCCCTTGGTCACCGGTTTCGGTCCAACAATTGGTATCAAAGCAGGCTAAGATCACCAGTTGACCTTAACCGGTTTTGCGATCTGTTGGCGACATGGACAAAGTTAGTAAAATACCTCTGTTCGATGGGACTGATTTTGCATATTGGAAGGTACGCATGAAGGTTTACTTGCTAAGACAAGGAAATGAAATTTGGGAGATTGTGGACTCACAATACTCCATCCCTGAAACTTGCACCTCACAAACAGAAAACGATCAGTATAATGCTAACTCGCACCTCACACTGTTAGAGAGCAAGCTGAACACCTCATGACTGAAAATGAATACCTTCTTTCTGTGGTTAACAAATGCACTGAGGGGAAGGGTAGGATGGACTTGCTCTCGGCCAAGACCAAGATGTGTGCTGACAGGGCAGGGTTAGTCTGGGATTGGGTTTTGAGAGGATTCCTTCATACAGTGAGAACAAAATTGTTTTTACCTCACCCACTACCTTAGAGAAAGAAAGAGCCCAGTTAGATACTCCATCAATCAAAAATCTTACCCAAACTCAAAAGAAAACCATTCCTCCTGCCAAGAAAATTCCTCTCAAGAAAACCACTCAGCAGAAACCCAAGGAGCCTGTGAAGATTGTTCCTATGACTCATGTGAGTGCCCCTAGGAGAGTGTTTCATTGTTCCTACTGTCAGCGGGCAGGTCATTTGGTTGGGTTCTATTTTCGTCGCATCAAGGATGAGCGACGCTCTCAGGTGATGAGTTTCCAGAACATGCATTACCCATCTCTAGGTATGCATGAGTCTGAGTTTTACTCACATCCTATTTTCGAGGATCATCGTACTTCCTGGAGAGGTTTTGCTCCTCGAGGTGTCCACCATGGTCCATATGGTGGTAGACCCTGTGTGAGTAACTATGTGCCTCCACAGGTTAGGAGACCTCGTCATGCATTTGGGTCACAACATGTAGGTAGACCTCACACTTTGCATCATTCTGATTTTCCTGTGTGTAGACAGTCTGTTTTTACTATGCCTACTACTCGTATCACTCAGTGATGGATGCCTCTTCATGCTTTCACTTACCCCAACACTGAGCGATCGAGATTCTCTTATCATGTGTAGGCGCCAGACTGAGTCTTGGAGGGCACGTGGATCATGGACTCTGGTTGTTCGCGCCACATGACCGGAGATGCAACATGGTTCTCCAGCCTCACCACAACCAAGCAAAAGGAACATATCACCTTCAGCAACAATAGAAGGAGTAGAGTGAAAGGTAAAGGTGTGGTAAGAATCAACTCAAATTTCACTCTCAAAGATGTTGCTTTGGTTGAAAAATTAGGATACAATTTGCTTTCTGTATCTCAATTGCTTGATGAGGGCTTCGAAGTGCGTTTCCATCGTGATACTTCGCAAGTACTCAATTCTGATGGCGCTGTAGTGTGTAAGATCTTTAGAGTTGAGAGAGTTTTTGGAGCTGATTTCTCAGATTCATCTGGTTCTTCTCATTGTCTTGTTGCACATTCGACTTCTGAGCTTTGGAAGTGGCATAAGAGACTAGGGCATATGAGCTTTGAGTTGCTCGCTCGTCTGGGTGCCCTAGATCTGATCTGAGGATTGCCCAAGCTCAAGTTTGAGAAGAATTTAGTTTGCGCTCCATGTTGACATGGAAAAATAATTGCCGCTTCGCACTCTCCAGTCACCATGGTGATGACTGAACAACCCGGAGAACTTCTCCACATGGATACTATAGGTCCTTCTCGAGTTAGTTCTTTAGGCGGCAAGTGGTATGTGCTAGTTATTGTCGACGATTTCTCTCGCTACTCCTGGGTCTTCTTTCTTGCCAGCAAGGATGAAGTGTTTTCACACTTTTGGAGCTTGGCTTTGAGACTTTTCACTGAACTCCCCGGTGCATTGAAATTCATTCAAAGTGATAATGGCACTAAGTTCAAGAACAGTCTATTTGTTGACTTTTGCATGGAGCATGGCATAGAACATCAATTCTCTGCTCTGTGGGTCCTCAATAGAACGGTGTTGTTGAGAGAAAGAACCGTACTTTAGTTGAGATGGCTAGGACGATGCTCGATGAGCACAGGACTCCTAGAAAATTCTGGGCTGAGGCCATGAACACTGCATGTTACATCTCAAACTGAATCTTCTTGCGCTCAATTTTGAAGTTGACTTCCTATGAATTGCGTTTTGGGAGACAACCCAAAGTTACTCATCTTCGAATTTTTGGCTGTCGATGCTTTATCCTAAAACATGGAAATTTAGATAAATTTGAGTTGCGATCTTCAGACGGGATCTTTGTGGGTTACACTACTCATGGTCACTTTTATCGTGTTTTCAATTTGGAGACTAACACTGTCATTGAGTCATGTGATGTGACTTTTGATGAATCAACCCCCTCTGTTAGTTCTACTTTTGAACAGGCAAATGAACACGACATGGAGAAGATCATCTTTGAGGAAGAAGATCCTGGAGATTTCGAGGATGAACCCCTACTACCCTCGACATCAACCCCCAAAGCCGACCCCGCTTCGACCACTTCGGCGCAACGCCCCGAAGCAACTACCTCGACATCAGTCATCTTGGAGCACACCAACGCACAAGTTCAGAGGGAGATTGCATCCCACCGCGAGGCTCCACATCATGTTCAAAGGATACATCCTCCCGAGCAGATCATTGGTGAGCTTGATCAAAGGGTAGCACGTTCTAATGCTCATTTCATTGATTCCGCTTTTGTTGCTTCTTTTGAGCCCTTAGATGTTAGTCATGCACTTTCTGATTCTAGTTGGATCAATGTCATGCATGAAGAACTTGAAAGTTTTGAGAGAAACCAAGTCTAGACTTTAGTTGATCCTCCACCAAATGTTCATTTCATTGGAACAAAATGGATTTTCAAAAACAAAGACGGGGAGGATCGGACTGTAGTTAGAAACAAGGCTAGACATGTAGCTCAGGGTTATTCTCAATTAGAAGGGATTGATTTTACTAAGACTTTTGCACCTGTTGCTCTTCTTGAGGCCATTAGGATTTTACTTGCATTTGCGGCATCCCGTGGTTTCAAACTTTATCAAATGGATGTTAAAAGTGCTTTTCTTAATGGCTTCATAGGAAAAGATGTTTATGTAAACAACCCTTGGATTTGAAAACACCAAATACCCGCATAAAGTCCTTGAACTTCATAAGACTCTTTATGGACTCAAGCAGGACCCTCGGGCTTGGTATAATAGACTTAAGTCTTTTCTTCTTGAGTTGGGGTATTTGATGGGATCTGTTGATAAAACCCTGTTCACTCTCAAGCATGGCAAAGATTTCCTCCTAGTGCAGATTTATGTGGATGATATCTTCTTTGGTGGCTCTTCTCATGCTTTGGTTGCCGAGTTTGTAGATGCCATGAACAGGGAGTTCGAGATGTCCATGATGGGCGAACTCACATTTTTCCTTGGTTTGCAAATCAAGCAAAGCAAAAAAGGTACATTCGTCTACCAGACGAAGTACACCAAGGACCTGCTCAAGAAATTCGATATGTCCGATGCGAAGCCCCTCGCCACTCCAATGGCTACATCTATAGCATTGGATCCTGACGAGGATGGGGAAGCCGTGGACCAGAAGGAGTTTTGGAGCATGATAGGCTCTCTCCTCTACTTGACTGCTATGAGGCCAGACATACACTTCGTAGTGTATCTGTGCGCTCATTTTCAGGCTTTGCCACGAGCTTCGTACCGCCAAGCGGTAAAGCGCATTCTCAGGTATCTCAAGCATACCCTTAAATTTGGCATTTAGTACTCTGTGTCTTCCTCTTAGTGTTTTCGAGGTTATTCCGATGCGGATTTTGCTGGGTGTAGGATTGAAAGGAAAAGTACGTCTGGTACTTTTCATTTTCTAGGTACTTCGCTGGTTTGCTGGTCTTCCCACAAATAGTCTAGTGTTGTACAATCAATGACTAAGGCTTAATATGTTACTGCAGCTAGCTGTTGCTCTTATATTTTGTGGATGGTTTCCACTTTGCGGGATTTTGGGTTAGATTATAAGAGTGTTCCACTTTTTTGTGATAACACTAGTGCTATTTATATTGCAAACAACCCGGTTCAGCATTCCAGAACCAAACACATTAATGTGCGATATCATTCTCAGAGATCATAATGAGAAGGGTGATATTGAACTTCAATATATTGATGCCCAACACCAGCTAGCCGATATCTTCACAAAACCCCTCGATGCTTCACGCTTTGCCTACTTGCATGGGGAACTTGGTGTTTGTCACCCTTACGACATTCTGTGAGGTGGAGCACATTTTCACTGATATGCATATGCTCATTGTGTGTGAAATTGCATTTACATGTTTTGCACTAATATGCCTTGTTTTAATTCATGTAATCATGAAAGCTCGGCACTCTTTAATATGTCTGATTTATTTTGTGCATGATTTTCTTTTCAAAATCAAATCATGCTCACTGCTTAGTCTTGAATCTAGCATGTTTAGTCAGGACTGCTTTCGCTATCCTTTATCTGCTTGGTAGCAAGAATCCTTTTCTCTGGATGCAACAATTACAACTTGAAAAATCATATTGCTTACTCATGGATATTCTTCAAGTGCTAAACAATTTTTCTCTTATCAAAAATCCAAAAATCCATGATTTAAAAGTGAAAAGATCCAGGTGGGTTTGTTTGTAGCACTACTTTATTCTAGACTGCTTACCATTGCACCTTGGTATGAACTGGAATAATTTAGTGTATGCCAAAATCACTACCTTAAGCTTATGATGGCTTTCTTGCCTAGGATTGACTTGATTGTAAAGTGTAAGGTAGACGAACAAATAACCCCTGGCATTATGAAAAGAACAACAAGTATAAATTCATTGTCAATCAAGTTTGCTTTCAATACTCCACTTGAACTGTACTTGTCTGTCTAGAGTAGAAATTGACTAGCTTTGCGCAGTCCCTCCTTCTACTTGTCTAGTTAGCTTGATTGAGTGGTGATGCTTGTATTTCAAAATGATGAAATCTCATGTTGTCATCATGTTTTTAAATCATGTTAAATTGAGCTGAGCACATGATGACTCTCGTTAAGTTTGGCATATTTTTGTTTTATATGTCTTTGCAATTCTGCCCATTTCGAAGCTTTCTATTTTTTTAAATGGTCCTTGATGCTTGCATTGCCAAAGGGGGAGAAATTTTTGAGTTCTCTGCAGTAAGGGGGAAAATAACTCAAGGAGAATTCTTAACTCAGGGGGAGTTTTTATTGTGCAAAGAGAAATATGTGCCGAAGGGACTTTTACTCTTTTGAAAAAGGGGGAAAGAAATTCTTTTGTCAAGTGACATGATTTGGCTCTTTTAGGAGTTTTTATGGTCACTTGTGTGCTGAAATTTTTCAAATTTTCTTAAACTTGAATTTGGTTGTCAATGCACTCATCAAGGGGGAGATTGAGAAACCAAGGGTTGGTTTCAATGTCTGTGATGAGTGATTGACAATTTTTATCCTCTAGATTCGAAGGGGTCCTTTCGAAGGGGTTCAAAGGTTATTTCACCGAAGGATTCGGTGGGTTTGGTTGCTGCGGCTGTTGAAGCGGAGTGTGACTGTCGGAGGGGTCCGACAGTACACAATGACTTTGTTGTACCGAAGGGTTCGGTATTTTGGGCGGTACATCGGAGTGTGTACCGGAGGTTGTTTACCCGAAGAGGTCTTCGGGGTACTAGATACACTTGTCTGTCTATTTGTGGTGCACATGTGATTTCAGAGGTGATAGACGGTTCGCAGCAAGTGAACCTGGGTCATGCGGGAGGCTTGATGACAGGCGAGCGAGGAGCTCGGTCATGAAGGTTGCGAGGGGTCGAGGTCGGTCCTCGAGTCAAGTTGTGCCAGGCGAAGGTACTGCGAGACAAAGTCCTCGGAGGCGAGGCACTTCGAAGGGTACTCCGAATGGAGTGACTTTGGAGTATGGTGGACAAAGTCCTCAGCAATGAGGCAAGGGATTCGAAGTGTGCTCCGGAGGGAGGCACTCGAAGGTTTACCCGACGGAGGTCTTAGAAGTCAAGGTGTATCGAAGGCATGGTCCGGGTAAGGTTCGTCGAGGAGTGTGCTCGGGGAGAGACACTGAGACGAAGTGCTCATGGAATGCTTCATGCGGAGGCCTTGGACGAAGGAGGGACTTCGAAGGGTGGTACTCCGAAGGTGGGGCTTCAAAGTGTGGCTGACTTGAGGTAGTTCGTGGTTCGAGCTAGGAGTAGCTACGTAGCCATGGTGGTCCACTCCAGAAGTGACGGCGCGAAGGCTCAAGGGCTTTGATGGTTTCATCTCAAAACCGTCACTGTATCAAAGACTGACTTCGGTGAAGCGAAGGACGTTAGGCTCAAGGCTTCTCGCCGAAGCTACCGAACACCTCGCATGTGAAGGGGGACTTCAGAAGACTCCAAAACTGCAAAGGCTGATCGTGTCTACTCTGCAAAAGCTGATGATGTCTCCTCTGCGAAGCTAACAAAAGAAGCCTCCAAACAAAGTCGACTACCATCTGTAACCCCCTGTTCTGATGAGACAAAATCAGTGTAAACCCTAAGGGTAAAGTAGTCTATTTATAGGGCTAAATAGTGCCTATAAATAGTGGAGGCTAGCTAGGCAACAGTAACACTTTGAGCAGCCATTTTAGAACTCTTGTGCTAGCCGTCACATCCTTGTATTCAGTCCGTGAGTTCATTTTGTGTTCCTTGTTCAAGAAATGAAACTTTGATTCTGTTTTCATTTTCTGCTTGAACTTGTATGCCTGTCTTGCACTGCATGTGTTGATTTCGTTGTGCTCCACTTCTTCCTGGTTCGAGTTTGTGCATTGGTTCTCTTTTGGAACAGTGTGTGAGTGATCTGTGCTTGTGAAGTGTGTGTTCTCAGTGTGTGTTCGCTCTGTGTAACTGGAGGCTAGTCCTCTCTGATTACTAGCGAAGCACTATTCATGGCTTAACTCGAAGCCTGATTTCTTCCCTATCGAAGTCCTCAGCGCAGTGTGTTCAATGTGCGTTCATACCTCTGAAATACAAAGCCTAGTACCTATTGCTAGTGCTGAGTATTAGGTCGAACTCTATAGAGGGTAACCCATTCCTACGAAGGGTGAAGTGTGAAGTCTTGTTGGACCGGAAACGACGACCAGAGGAGGGGTGAATGGGAGCTTTTAAGATTTTAGACTAAAAATAGCCTTCTGTTTTAATTCTGTCTTCTGCGGAACAGGCTTCGAACACACCCTTAGAAGTTCTGGTTTGGAGGTATTTACAGCTCCGACAACAGGCTTCGCAAGGAGCAAAAGTTCGAAGCCAAGAAGACTTTGCTCCACCCACAACCCTGAAATTCAACTCTACTAAGTCAGTGTAGGCTCCGCACAAAGGGTGCCTTCGAGCAGGCTTCGCACTTCACCCTTCGCAAGAGGGGACTTCCCTCTGAGGATTTTGATTAGCTCTGCTAAGTCAGTGCAGGCTCAGCATACTGGGTGCCTTCAAGCAGGATTCCCACTTCACCCTTCGCAAGAGCAGACTTCCCCCTGCGGACTTCGACCAAATACTCAGCGACAACAACTGGTGCTAGGCTTCGTACTTCGAAGGTCTAAATGCACACTGAACAGACTTCGCCGAGGACTTCGACACGGGAAGAAAATGAGCTTCGACTCAACTCAAACAGTGCTTCGCTAGTAATGAGAGAGGTCTAGCCTCTAGTTTACACAAAGCGAACAGACACTGAAAAACACACACTTCACAAGAACAGACTTCTCACACACTTCTCCAGACGAGATCCAGTGCACAAACTCAACCCAGAAAAATGGTGCACAGAGAAATCAAAACGTGAAGTGCAACACACAGTACAAGTTCAAGCAGTGAAAGAAGAACAGAATCAATACTTCATTGCATGAACAGGGAACACAAAATGAACTCACAGACTGAATACAACGTGTGTGGCGACTAGCACAGGAGCTCAAAAATGTCAAGTTCAAAATTGGGCGCAAGAAAATTCGGTTTGAGATGTAACAAGCAGTGTTCATGGCCTCATCCCAGAATTTTCTAGGAGTCCTGTGCTCATCGAGCCTCATCCTAGCCATCTCAACCAAAGTGCGGTTCTTTTTCTCAACAACACCGTTCTGTTGAGGAACCCGCGGAGCAGAGAATTGATGTTCTATGCCATGCTCCATGCAAAAGTCAACAAAAAGACTATTCTTGAACTCAGTGCCATTATCACTTCAAATGAATTTCAATGCACCCGGGAGTTCAGTGAAAAGTCTCAAAGCCAAACTCTGAAAGTGTGAAAACACTTCATCCTTGCTGGCAAGAAAGAAGACCCAAGAGTAGCGAGAGAAATCATTGACAATAACTAATACATACCACTTGTCGCCTAAAGAACTAACCCGAGAATTAACTATAGTGTCCATGTGGAGAAGTTCTCCGGGTTGTTCAGTCATCACTGTGGTGACTGGCGAGTGCGAAGCGGCAATCATTTTTCCATGTCGACATGGAGCGCAAACTAAATTCTTCTCAAACTTGAGCTTGGGCAATCCTCGGATCAGACCTAGGGCACTCAGACGAGCAAGCATCTCAAAGCTCATATGCCCTAGTCTCCTATGCCACTTCCAAAGCTCAGAAGTCGAATGTGCAACAAGACAATGAGAAGAACTAGATGACTCAGAAAAATCAGCTCCAAAAACACTCCCAACTCTAAAGATCTTACAGACCACAACGTCATCAGAATTAAGTACTTGCGAAGTATCACAATGGAATCACACTTTGAAGCCCTCATCAAGCAACTGAGATACAGAAAGCAAATTGTATCCCAAGTTTTCAACCAATGCAACATCTTTGAGAGTGAAATTCGAGTTGATTCTTACCACACCTTTACCGTTCACTCTACTCCTTCGATTGTTGCCGAAGGTGATATGTTCCTTTTGCTTGGTTGTTGTGAGGCTGGAGAACCATGCTGCATCTCCGGTCATATGGCACGAACAACCGGAGTCCATGATCCACATGCCCTCCAAGCCTCGGTCTGGCGCCTACACATGATAAGAAAATCTCGATCGCTCAGTGCTGGGGTGAGTGAATACATGACGAGGCATCCAGCACTGAGTGATACGAGTAGTAGGTAGAGTAAAAGTAGACTGTCTATGCATAGGATATTCAGAATGATGCAAAGTGCGAGGTCTACCTACATGCAGTGATCCAAAAGCATGACGAGGTCTCCTACTCTGATGAGGTACAAAGCTACTCGCCCGCGGTCTACCACCATATGGAACATGGTGAACACCTCGAGGAGCAAAACCTCTCCGAGAAATACGATTAGCCTCGAAAATAGGACGTGAGTAAAACTCAGACTCATGCATACCCCGAGATGGGTAATGCATGTCCTGGAAACTCATCGCCTGAGAACATCGCTCATCCTTGATGTGAGGAAAACAGAACCCAACCAGATGACCCACCCGCTGACAGTAGGAACAATGAAAAACTCTCCTAGCGGCACTCTCATGGGTCATAGGAGCAACTCTCACTGGCTCCTTGGGCTTCTGCTGAGTGGTTTTCTTGGGAGGAATTTTCTTGGTAGGAGGAGTTGTTTTCTTTGGAGTTCGGGTAGGCTTTTTGGTTGATGGAGTGTCTAACAGGGCTCTTTCTTTCTCTAAGGTAGTGGGTCAGGTAAAAACAGTTTTGTTCTCACTGTCTGAGGGAGTCCTCTCAAAACCCAATCCTAGAGCTAGCCCTGCCCTATCAGCACACATCTTGGTCTTGGTCAAGAGCAAATCCATCCTACCCTTTCCCTCAGTGCATTTATTAACCACTGAAAGAAGGTATTCATTTTCAGTCATGAGGTTCTCAGCTCGCTCTCTAACAGTGCCTAGCTGGTCCTTAAGGGTTATGCAAGAGTCACACACAGGTTGCACATCCTTAGAACTACCTGCCCTCTCCAATCTAGCCTCTAAATCATGAACATGCTTATCACGTAAATCAATGCTCTCACGTAATAAAGAACAGTTCATTCATTCATTTATATCATGAGAACTAGAATCAACCATCAAAAGATGCTTCTGTGCAGTCTCAAGCTCAGAAAGAGTTTGAGCATGCACAGAACGCAACTGAGCAAGCTCACTCATGACAATAGTGCAAGATTCACATTCAGCATCATTAACCCTAGACTTAAGCATGGCATAATTAGTAGAAACAATTTCTAGCCTAAATCTAAGGTCTTTTCTATCTCTAGCGGCTTGCACAAGTAATCTATCCTGACCAAGAACTACTTCATTCAGTTCATCTAGTTTAATTTCAAGCTGGTCACAGGATAGAGGTACCTCAGATGAGTCAAGCTCATCGCCGTTGTGATCGCTGTCGGCCATGAAGCAAAGGCCAGTGAAATCTCGTCCCTTCTTGTCCTTCTTCTCCTCCTTCCTTGGAGACTCCTCCTCCTCAGAGCTCGACTCCTCAGTTGAGGAAGTGTCGATGTCGCTGAGAGCAGCAACAAACACTCTGGAAGCGGCTTTGGCTACTCTCTTAGCAACCTTGCCGCGCTTGCCCTTCACAAAAGGCTTCCTCTCCTTTTTGTGGTATTTGGGGCGCTCACTCTCATCTCTCTTATTGAGTTTAGGGCAATTGGCCTTGATGTGAGAAGTGTCGCCACTCAAAACAACCACTAAAACCACTTCTCCTCTGATCCCGTCTCTCTTGATGAAAACGGGTGAACCTTCTGGCAATGAGAGCAAGCTCATCATCATCCAGAGTATCCACCTGCTCCTTAGTGACGGAGACCAGGGAGGACAAAGCAAAACCATCTGCAAAAACACAAGTGCCTGATGTGCTTGGTTCTGCAGTGGTGCCACGGCTAGTGCTAGAAACTAGTGCCAATAGCTATGGCAAAGAGTTCCTATGCACTACAAGAGATGCCTTGGCAATCTCTGTGGACTTCAGCTTGCTAAAGAGCTCATCACAAGTCAATGTGTCATAACCTGCGGACTCCTCTACTGGATATCTTTACTTCCTATATGCTATGATCAAGAGCATAGAGAAGCTTGATAGCCCTATCAAGATCATTGTAAGCACGCATCCCGTTGGACCGCAAGTTACTCACTATCGCATCAAAGCGAGAAAACATGGCATCTATAGATTCACCAGGTTCCTGCACAAACAGCTGATACTGTTGATTGTATGTTCTTTGGCGCCTAGCCTTAATCTTTGTAGAGCCCTCATGAAAAATAGTGAGCATAGTCCAAATCTCCCTAGCTGTCCTAAGGTGCTGCACCCTATCAAACTCACTCCGACTCAAAACAATGAATAGTATATTTCTAACCTTGGAGTTGGCATTATACTGATCCTTCTCTGTTTGAGAGGTGTGAGTTTCAGGGATGGAGTATTGTGAGTCCACAATCTCCCAAATTGCATTTCCTTTGGTTAGCAAGTAAGCCTCCATGCGCACCTTCCAGTATGCAAAATCTGTCCCATCGAACAGAGGTATTTACTAACTCTGTCCATATCGCCAACAAAGCACAAAACCGGTTAAGGTCAACTGGTGATCTTAACCTTCTCTGATACCAATTGTTGGACCGGAAACGGCGACTAGAGGGGGGTGGGGTGAATGGGAGCTTTTAAGATTTCAGACTAAAAATAGATTTCTGTTTTAATTCTGTCTTTTGTGGAACAGGCTTTGAACACACACTTAAAAGTTCTGGTTCGGAGGTATTTTATAGCTCCGAAAACAGGCTTCGCAAGGAGCAAAAGTTCGAAGCCAAGAAGACTTCGCTCCACCCACAACCCCGAAAGTTCAACTCTCCTAAGTCAGTGCAGGCTCCGCACACAGGGTGCCTTCGAACAGGCTTCACACTTCACCCTTTGCAAGAGCGGACTTCCCTCTGAGGAATTTGATCAGCCCTGCTAAGTCAGTGCATGCTCAGCACACTGGGTGCCTTCAAGCAGGATTCACACTTCACCCTTCGCAAGAGCAGACTTCCCCCTGTGGACTTCGACCAAATACTCAGCGACAACAACTGGTGCTAGGCTTCGTACTTCGAAGGTCTAAATGCACACTGAACAGACTTCGCCGAGGACTTCGACACGGGAAGAAAACGAGCTTCGACTCAAGTCAAACAGTGCTTCGCTAGTAATAAGAGAGGTCTAGCCTCTAGTTTACACAAAGCAAACAGACACTGAAAAACACACACTTCTCAAGAACAGACTTCTCACACACTTCTCCCGACGAGATCCAGTGCACAAACTCAACCCAGAAAAATGGTGCACAGAGATATCAAAATGTGAAGTGCAACACACAGTACAAGTTCAAGCAGTGAAAGAAGAACATAATCAATACTTCATTGCATGAATAGGGAACACAAAATGAACTCACATACTAAATACAACGTGTGTGGCGGCTAGCACAGGAGCTCAAAAATGACTGCTCAAAGTGTTGATGTGACCTAGCTAGCCTCCACTATTTATAGGCACTATTCAGCCCTGTGAATAGACTACTTTACCCCTAGGGTTTACACTGTTTTTGTCTCATCAGAACAGGGGGTACAATTGGTAGTCTACTTTATTTGGAGGCTTCTTTTGTCAGCTTCGCAGAGGAGACAACAC
Source organism: Zizania palustris (assembly GCA_019279435.1). Classification (NCBI taxonomy): domain Eukaryota; kingdom Viridiplantae; phylum Streptophyta; class Magnoliopsida; order Poales; family Poaceae; genus Zizania; species Zizania palustris. The sequence goes on along the minus strand of JAAALK010000289.1, from coordinate 78,686,756 downwards.
CAACTTTTGCAGAGCAGACGCGGTCATCCTTTGCAGTTTTGGACCCTTCTAAAGCCCCCCTTCGCACACGAGGGGTGCGGTAGCTTCAGTGAGAAGCCTTGAGCCTGACAGCCTTCGCTTTACCGAATTCAGCCTTCGATACAGAGACGGTTTTGAGCCGAAGCCGTCAAAGCCCTTGGGCCTTCGCACCAACACCTTCAGAGTGGACTACCACGGCTTCGCAGCTTCTCCCAGCTCGAACTCCGTTAGTCCGTGTACCGAATCCATGCATGGCCGAAGTACCTCAAGTCAGCCTCGCTCCGGAGCCAACCTCACTCCGAAGTCAGCTTCACTCTGGAGCCAGCCTCACTCCGAAGTCAGCCTCACTCCAAAGCCCCACCTTCGAAGTACCACCCTTCGAAGTCCCTCCTTCGTCCAAGGCCTCCGCATGAAGCATTCCATGAGCACATTGTCACAGTGTCTCTCCCCGAGCACACTCCTCGATGATCCTCACCCGGACCATGCCTTCGATGCACCTCAACTTCTAAGACCTTCGTCGGGTATACCTTCGAGTGCCTCCCTCCGGAGCACACTTCGAAAGCCCTGCCTCATTGCTGAGGATTTGGTCCACCATACTCCGAAGTCACTCCATTCGGAGTACCCTTCGAAGTGTCTCGCCTTCGAGGACTTCGTCTCGGGGTACCTTCACCCGGAGCCATGCTCCGCACTTACTGCCTTCTCCTAGCGCACCTCGACCCGAGGTCCGACCTCGACCCCTTCGCAGCCTTCGTGACCGAGCTCCCCGCTCGCCTGGCATCTAGCCTCCCGCTTGACCCAGGTTCACTTGCTATGAACCGTCCGTCGCCTCCGAAGTCACCTGCGCACCTTAGACAAATAGACAAGTGTATCCAGTACCCCGGAGACCCCTCTGGGTAAGCAACCTTCGGCACACCCTCCGGTGTACCGCCCAAATTATCGAACCCTTCAGTACAACCAAGCATTTTTTACTGTCGGACCCGTCCGACAGGCACACTCCGCTGCAATAGCTGCAGCAAACAGAGCCCACCAAACCCTTCGGTGAAATAACCTCCAAACCCCTTCGAAGGGACCCCTTCGAATCAGAGGATAAAAAATGTTAATCACTCATCACAGACTCCGAAACCAACCCTTGGTTTCTCAATCTCCCCCTTGATGAGTGCATTGACAACCAAATTCAAGTTCAAGAAAATTTGAAAAATTTCAGCACACAAGTGACCATAAAAACTCAGAGACGAGCCAAACCATGTCACTTGACAAAAGAATTTTCCTCCCCCTTTTCAAAAGAGTAAAAGCCCCTTCGACAAATCTTTCCCTTTGCAAGATAAAACTCCCCCTGAGTTATTTTATCCCCTTGCTGTAGAGAACTCAAAAATTTCTCCCCCTTTGGCAATGCAAGCATCAAGGAGCATTTAAAAGATGCAAAGCTTCGAAATGAGTAGAATTGCAAGGACATATAAAGCAAAAATATGCCAACTTTAATACCAATAATCATGTGCTCAGCTCAATTTAACATTCTCTAAAAAACATGATGACAACATGTGATTTTATCATTTTGAAATAAAAGCATCACCACTCAATAAAGGGAACTAGACAAGTAAAAGCAGGGACTACACAAAGCTAGTCAATTTATACTCTAGACAGACAAGTCCAATTCAAGTGGAGCATTGAAAGCAAACTTGATGATCAATTAATTTGTTGTTCTTTTCATAATGCCAGGAGTTATTTGTTTGTCTACCTTATACTTTCCAATCAAGCCAAGCCTAGGCATGAAAGCCATCAGAAGCTTAAGGCGGTGATTTTGGCATACACTACACTATCCCAGTTCAGAACAATGTGCAATGGTAAGCAGTCTAGAATAAAGTAGTGCGACAAACAAACCCACCTGAATCTTTTTGCTTTGAAGCATGCAAATTATGGATTTTTGGAATTTTGATTAACTGAAAAAATTGTTTAGCACTTGATGAATATCCATGAGTATGTAGAACAATTTTTCAAGTTGCAATGTTTAGCATCCAGAGAAAAGGAGTCTTGCTATCAGGCAGATAAAAGATAGCTAAAGCAGTCCTGCCTAAACATGCTAGATTCAAGACTAAGTAGTGAGCATAATTTGATTTTGGAAAGAAGAACCATGCACATAATGTTTCAGACAGATTAAATAGAGCTGAGTTGACATGATTTCATGAATTAAAATCAGGCATATAAGTGCAAAAGATGTAAATGCAATTTCACACACAATGAGTATATGCAAGACAATCAAAATCTGCTCCCCTCACAAAATGTCGTAAGGGTGACAAACACCAAGTTCCCCACGCAAGTAGACAAAACGAGAAGCATCGAGGGGTTTTGTGAAAATATCGGCTAGCTGGTGTTGGGTATCAACATATTGAAGCTCAATATCACCCTTCTCATTATGATCTATGAGAAAATGATATCGCACATCAATGTGTTTGGTTCTGGAATGCTGAACCGGGTTGTTTGCAATACAAATAGCACTAGTGTTATCACAGAAAAGTGGAACACTCTTATAATCTAACCCGAAATCCCGCAAAGTGGAAACCATCCACAAAATCTGAGAGCAACAGCTAGCTGCAGCAACATATTCGGCCTCAGCCGTCGATTGTGCAACACTAGACTGTTTGCGGGAAGACCAGCAAACCAGCGAAGTACCCAGAAAATGACAAGTACCAGAGGTACTTTTCCTATCAATCCTACACCCAGCAAAATCTGCATCGGAATAACCTCGAAGACACAAAGAGGAAGACGCAGAATACCAAATTTCAAATTCAAGGGTATGTTTGAGATACCTAAGAATGCGCTTCACCACTTGGCGGTGCAAAGCTTGTGGTGAAGCCTGAAAACAAGCGCACAGACACACTGTAAAGTGTATGTCCGGCCTCGTAGCAGTCAAGTAGAGGAGGGAGTCGATCATGCTTCGGAACTCCTTCTGATCTACGACTTCTCCTTCCACGTCAGGATCTAATGCTATTGAAGTAGCCATCGGAGTAGCGAGGGGCTTCGCATCAGCCATGTTGAACTTCTTGAGCAGGTCCTTGGTGTATTTTGTCTGGTGAACGAAGGTACCTTGTTTGCTTTGCTTGATTTGCAAACCAAGGAAAAACGTGAGTTCACCCATCATGGACATCTCGAACTCCCTGCTCATGGTATCTGCAAACTCGGCAACCAAAGCATGAGAAGAGCGACCAAAGATGATATCATCCACATAAATCTGAACTAGGAGGAAATCTTTGTCATGCTTGAGAGTGAACAGGGTTTTATCAACAGATCCCATCAAATACCCCCGCTCAAGTAGATTAGACTTAAGTCTATCATACCATGCCCGAGGGGCCTGCTTGAGTCCATAAAGAGCCTTATTAAGTTTAAGGATTTTATGTGCGTATTTGGGGTTTTCAAAACCAGGGGGTTGTTTTACATAAACATCTTCGCCTATGAAGCCATTAAGAAAAGCACTTTTGACATCCATTTGATAGAGTTTGAATCCCCGGGATGTCGCAAAGGCAAGCAAAATTCTAATGGCCTCAAGATGAGCAACAGGTGCAAAGGTTTCAGTAAAATCAATCCCTTCTAATTGAGAATAACCCTGAGCTACAAGTCTAGCCTTATTTCTAACTACAGTCCCATCCTCCCCTTGTTTGTTTTTGAAAATCCATTTTGTTCCAATGAAATGAACATTTGGTGGAGGATCAACTAAAGTACAGACTTGGATTCTCTCAAAATTTTCAAGTTCTTCATGCATGGCATTGATCCAACTAGAATTAGAAAGTGCATGACTAACATATAAGGGCTCAAAAGAAGCAACAAAAGCAGAATCAATGAAATGAGCATGAGAACGTGTTACCCTTTGATCAAGATCACCAATGATCTGCTCGGGAGGATGCATCCTTTCAACATGATGTGGAGCCTCGCGGCGGGATGCAGTCTCCCCCTCAACTTGTGCGTTGGAGTGGTCCAAGATGACCGATGTCGAGGTAGTTGCTTCGGGACCTTGTGCCGAAGTGGTCGAAGCGGGGTCGGCTTTGGGGGTCGATGTCGAGGGTAGTAGGGGTTCATCCTCGAAATCTCCAGGATCTTCTTCTTCAAAGATGGTCTGCTCCATGTCGTGTTCATTTGCCTGTTCAAAGGTAGAACTAACAGAGGGGGTTGATTCATCAAAAGTCACATCACATGACTCGATGAAAGTGTTAGTTTCCAAATTATAAACACGATAATAATGACCATGTGTAGTGTAACCCAAAAAGATCCCGTCAGAAGAGCGCGACTCAAATTTATCCAAATTTCCACGTTTTAGGATAAAGCAACGATAACCAAAGACTCGAAGATGAGTAACTTTGGGTTGTCTCCTAAAACGTAGCTCATAAGATGTCAAGTTCAAAATTGAGCGCAAGAAAATTCGGTTTGAGATGTAACAAGCAGTGTTCATGGCCTCAGCCCAGAATTTTCTAGGAGTCCCGTGCTCATCGAGCATCGTCCTAGCCATCTCAACCAAAGTGCAGTTCTTTCTCTCAACAACACCGTTCTGTTGAGGAACCCGCGGAGCAGAGAATTGATGTTCTATGCCATGCTCCATGCAAAAGTCAACAAAGAGACTGTTCTTGAACTCAGTGCCATTATCACTTCGAATGAATTTCAATGCACCAGGGAGTTCAGTGAAAAGTCTCAAAGCCAAGCTCCGAAAGTGTGAAAACACTTCGTCCTTACTGGCAAGAAAGAAGACCTAAGAGTAGCGAGAGAAATCGTCGACAATGACTAATACATACCACTTGCCGCCTAAAGAACTAACCCGAGAAGGACCTACAGTGTCCATGTGGTGAAGTTCTCTAGATTGTTCAGTCATCACTGTGGTGACTGGCGAGTGCGAAGCGGCTATCATTTTTCCATGTTGACATAGAGCGCAAACTAAATTCTTCTCAAACTTGAGCTTGGGCAATCCTCAGATCAGACCTAGGGCACTCAGATGAGCAAGCAACTCAAAGCTCATATGCCCTAGTCTCCTATGCCACTTCAAAAGGTCAGAAGTCAAATGTGCAACAAGACAATGAGAAGAATCAGATGACTCAGAAAAATCAGCTCCAAAAACTCTCCCAACTCTAAAGATCTTACAGACCACAACGCCATCAGAATTGAGTACTTGCGAAGTATCATGATGGAATCGCACCTCGAAGCCCTCATCAAGCAATTTAAATACAGAAACGAAATTGTATCCCAAGTTTTCAACCAATGCAACATCTTTGAGAGTGAAATTCGAGTTGATTCTTACCACACCGTTACCTTTCACTCTACTCCTTCGATTGTTGCCGAAGGTGATATGTTCCTTTTGCTTGGTTGTTGTGAGGCTGGAGAACCATGCTGCATTCCCGGTCATATGGCGCGAACAACTAGAGTCCATGATCCACGTGCCCTCCAAGCCTCGGTCTGGCGCCTACACATGATAAGAAAATCTCGATCGCTCAGTGCTAGGGTGAGTGAATACATGACGATGCATCCAGCACTGAGTGATACGAGTAGTAGGCACATTAAAAGTAGACTGTCTACGCACAGGATAATCAGAATGATGCAAAGTGCGAGGTCTACCTACATGCAGTGATCCAAAAGCTTGACGAGGTCTCCTACTCTGATGAGGTACAAAGCTACTCGCCCGGGGTCTACCACCATATGGAACATGGTGAACACCTCGAGGAGCAAAACTTATTTGAGAAATACGAGGAGCCTCGAAAATAGGACGTGAGTAAAACTCAGACTCATGCATACCCCGAGATGGGTAATGCATGTCCTGGAAACTCATCGCCTGAGAACGTCGCTCATCCTTGATGTGAGGAAAATAGAACCCAACCAGATGACCCACCCGCTGACAGTAGGAACAATGAAAAACTCTCCTAGCGGCACTCTCATGGGTCATAGGAGCAACTCTCACTGGCTCCTTGGGCTTCTGCTGAGTGGTTTTCATGGGAGGAATTTTCTTGGTAGGAGGAGTTGTTTTCTTTGGAGTTCGGGTAGGCTTTTTGTTGATGGAGTGTCTAACAGGGCTCTTTCTTTCTCTAAGGTAGTGGGTGAGGTAAAAACAGTTTTGTTCTCACTGTCTGAGGGAGTCCTCTCAAACCCAATCCTAGAGCTAACCCTGGCCTATCAGCACACATCTTGGTCTTGGCCAAGAGCAAATCCATCCTACCCTTTCCCTCAGTGCATTTGTTAACCACAGAAAGAAGGTATTCATTTTCAATCATGAGGTTCTCAGCTCGCTCTCTAACAGTGCCTAGCTGGTCCTTAAGGGTTATGCAAGTGTCACACACATGTTGCGCATCCTTAGAACTACCGGCCATCTCCAATCTAGCCTCTAAATCATGAACATGCTTATCACGTAAATCAATGCTCTCACGTAATAAAGAACAGTTCATTCATTCATTTATATCATGAGAACTAGAATCAACCATCAAAAGATGCTTCTGTGCAGTCTCAAGCTCAAAAAGAGTTTGAGCATGCACAAAACACAACTAAGAAAGCTCACTCATGACAATAGTGCAAGATTCACATTCAGCATCATTAACCCTAGACTTAAGCATGGCATAATCAGTAGAAACAGATTCTAGCCTAAGTCTAAGGTCTTTTCTATCTATAGCGGCTTGCACAAGTAATCTATCCTGACCAAGAACTAGTTCATTCAGTTCATCTAATTTAATTTCAAGCTGGTCATAGGATAGAGGTACCTCAGATGAGTCAAGCTCATCGCCGTTGTGATTGCTGTCGGCCATGAAGCAAAGGCCGGTGAAATCTCGTCCCTTCCTGTCCTTCTTCTTGAGTTTAGGGCAATTGGCCTTGATGTGAGAAGTGTCGCCACACTCAAAACAACCACTAAAACCACTTCTCCTCTGATCCCGTCTCTCTTGATGAAAACGGGTGAACCTTCTGGCAATGAGAGCAAGCTCATCATCATCTAGAGTATCCACCTGCTCCTTAGTGATGGAGACCAGGGAGGACAAAGCAAAACCATCTGCAAAAACACAAGTGCCTGATGTGCTTAGTTCTGGAGTGGTGCCACGGCTAGTGCTAGAAACTAGTGCCAATGGCTATGGCAAAGAGTTCTTATGCACTGCAAGAGGTGCCTTGGCAATCTCTGTGGACTTCAGCTTGCTGAAGAGCTCATCACAGGTCAATGTGTCATAACCTGCGGACTCCTCAATGCTGGATATCTTCACTTCCCATATGCTACGATCAAGAGCATAGAGAAGATTGATAGCCCTATCAAGATCATTGTAAGCAAGCATCCCGTTGGACCGCAAGTTACTCACTATCGCATCAAAGCGAGAAAACATGGCATCTATAGATTCACCAGGTGCCTGCACAAACAGCTGATACTGTTGATTGTATGTGCTTTGGCGCCTAGCCTTAATCTGTGTAGAGCCCTCATGAAAAATAGTGAGCGTAGTCCAAATCTCCCTAGCTGTCCTAAGGTGCTGCACCCTATCAAACTCACTCTCACTCAAACCAATGAACAATATATTTCTAGCCTTGGAGTTGGCATTATACTGATCCTTCTCTGTTTGAGAGGTGCGAGTTTCAGGGATGGAGTATTGTGAGTCCACAATCTCCCAAATTGCATTTCCTTGGCTTAGCAAGTAAGCCTCCATGCACACCTTCCAGTATGCAAAATCCGTCCCATCGAACAGAGGTATTTTACTAACTCTGTCCATGTCGCCAACAGATCACAAAACCAGTTAAGGTTAACTGGTGATCTTAACCTGCTCTGATACCAATTGTTGGACCAGAAACGGTGACCAGAGGGGGGGGGGGGGGGTTGAATGGGAGCTTTTAAGATTTCAGACTAAAAATAGCTTTCTATTTTAATTCTGTCTTCTGCGGAACAAGCTTCGTTATAGCTCTGAAAACAGGCTTCACAAGGAGCAAAAGTTTGAAGCCAAGAAGACTTCGCTCCACCCACAACCCCGAAAGTTTAGCTCTGCTAAGTCAGTGCAGGCTCCACACACAGGGTTCCTTCGAGCAGGCTTCGCACTTCACCCTTCGCAAGAGCGGACTTCCCTCTGAGGACTTCGATCAGCTCTGCTAAGTTAGTGTAGGCTCAGCACACTAAGTGCCTTCAAGCAGGCTTCACACTTTACCCTTTGCAAGAGCATACTCCCCCCTGTGGACTTCGACCAAATACTCAGCGACAACAACTGGTGCTAGGCTTCGTACTTCGAAGGTATAAATGCACACTGAACAGACTTCGCCGAGGACTTCGACACGGGAAGAAAACGAGCTTCGACTCAAGTCAAACAGTGCTTCGCTAGTAATGAGAGAGGTCTAGCCTCTAGTTTACACAAAGCGAACAGACACTGAAAAACACACACTTCACAAGAACAGACTTCTCACACACTTCTCCAGACGAGATCCAGTGCACAAACTCAACCCAGAAAAATGGTGCACAGAGAAATCAAAACGTGAAGTGCAACACACAGTACAAGTTCAAGCAATGAAAGAAGAACATAATCAATAATTCATTGCATGAACAGGGAACACAAAATGAACTCACAAACTGAATACAACGTGTGTGGCAGCTAGCACAGGAGCTCAAAAATGACTGCTCAAAGTGTTGATGTGACCTAGCTAGCCTCCACTATTTATAGGCACTATTCATCCCTGTGAATAGACTACTTTACCCCTAGGGTTTACACTATTTTTGTCTCATCAGAATAGGGGGTACAGTTGGTAGTCTACTTTATTTGGAGGCTTCTTTTGTCAGCTTCGCAGAGGAGACAACACCAGCTTTTGTAGAGCAGACGCGGTCAGCCTTTGCAGTTTTGGACCCTTCTGAAGCCCCCCTTTGCACGCGAGGGGTGCGGTAGCTTCGGTGAGAAGCCTTGAGCCTGACGGCCTTCGCTTCAGCGAAGTCAGCCTTCGATACAGAGACGGTTTTGAGCCAAAGCCATCAAAGCCCATGGGCCTTCGCACCAACACCTTCGAAGTGGACCACCACGGCTTCGCAGCTTCTCCTAGCTCGAACTCCATCAGTCCATGTACCGAATCCATGCATGGCCGAAGTACCTCAAGTCAGCCTTACTCCGTAGCCAGCCTCACTCCGAAGTCAGCCTCACTCCGGAGCCAGCCTCACTCCGAAGTCAGCTTCACTCCAGAGCCAGCCTCAATCCGAAGCCCCACCTTCAGAGTACCACCCTTCGAAGTCCCTCCTTCATCCAAGGCCTCCGCATGAAGCATTCCATGAGCACTTCGTCGCAGTGTCTCTCCCCGAGCACACTCCTCGACGATCCTCACCCGGACCATGCCTTCGATGCACCTCGACTTCTGAGACCTTCGTCGGGTATACCTTCGAGTGCCTCCCTCCAGAGCACACTTTGAAAGCCCTGCCTCATTGCTGAGGAATTGGTCCACCATACTCCGAAGTCACACCATTCGGACTACCCTTTGAAGTGCCTCGCCTTCGAGGACTTCGTCTCGGGGTACCTTCACCCAGAGCCATGCTCCGCACTTACTGCCTTCTCCTAGCGCACCTCGACCCGAGGTCCGACCTTGACCCCTTCGCAGCCTTCGTGACTGAGCTCCCCGCTCGCCTGGCATCAAGCCTCCCGCTCGACTCAGGTTCACTTGCTACGAACCGCCCGTCACCTCCGAAGTCACCTGCGCACCTCAGACAAACAGAAAAGTGTATCCAATACCCTGGAGACCTCTCCGGGTAAACAACCTTCAGCACACCCTCCGGTGTACCGCCCAAAGTACCAAACCCTTCAGTACAGCCAAGTCATTTTGTACTGTCGGACCCGTCTGATAGGCACACTCCGCTGCAACAGCTATAGCAAACAGAGCCCACTGAACCCTTCGGTGAAACAACCTCCGAACCCCTTCGGAGGGACCCTTTCGAATCAGAGGATAAAAACTGTCAATACTCATCACAGACTCCAAAACTAACCCTTGGTTTCTCAAGTCTGCTCAAAGCACCTAGTGTGCAGAGCCTCCATGGACTTAGCAGAATTGAGGGTTTGGTTTTGTGGGTGGAGCGAAGTCTTCTTGACTTCGAACTTTTGCTCCTTACGAAGCCTGGTTTCGGAGCTGTGAAATACCTTCGAACAAGAACTTCGAAGGGTGTGTTCGAAGCCTGTTCCGCAGAAGACAGAACTAAAACAGAAGGAAATTTTTAGCCTAAAATTTTAAAAGCTCCCATTCACCCCCCCTCTGGTCGCCGTTTTCGGTCCAACAAAGACAATACTTCAAAGGCATAACAAAGCATGTACTTGTAAAAGAAATTAATCATATAACAGAAGCTCATGCAGTGCTACACAACTCCCCCTCAAAACATGCTAGAATATCTCGAATGCTCAGTGTTGGGGTGAGTGAAAAATTGTTTAGGAATCCAACATTGTATAACTCGAGAACCAGGTAAAATAGTAGACTGATTATGCACACGATATGAACCATGATAAAAAGTGCGTGGTCTACCTACAAAGTGTGAACCTGGAAAATGATGAGGTCTCCTAAACTATCAAGATTCAAAGCCTCTTACACGCGGTCTAGCACCATGTGAAGCATGGTGTACATCACGATGGGCAAAATCTCTCATGAAACCATGGGGAGCCTCAAAATTAGGATAAGAGTGAAAATCAGACTCATGCATACCAAGAGATGGGTAATGCATATCCTGAAATATCATCGCAAAAGAACGTCGTTCATCCTTAATACGACGAAAGCAAAACCCAACCAAATGACCCACCCGATGACAATAGGAGCAGTGATACACTCTCTTGGGTGTGTGAGCATGGGTCTCAGGCGCAAATCTCACAATCTTCGTGGGTTTTTGCTGAGAAGTTTCCTTTGGTGGACAAAGGGCTTTCTTGGCTTTTTGAATGGTGTCTAACTGGGCTTTTTCTTTCTCAAGGGTAGTGGGTAGAGTGAACACTGTTTCGCATAGTGTTTGAAGTGGTTCTCTCATATCCCAACCCTAGGGCTAACTCTGCCCTATCAGTACACAATTTTGTCTTAGCCAAAAGCAAATCCATCCTACCATTACCTTCAATGCATTTTTCAACCACGGAGAAAAGATAATCATTTTCACATTTTAATTTTTTGACTTGCTCTCTAGCAAAGCTGAGTTGATCCTTAAGGGTGATGCAAGTGGTACACGCTGGCTGCACATCCTTAGAACACTCAACACTCTCCAATCTAGCCTTAAGTTCATCAACATGCTTATCTCTCAAATTAATGCTCTCAACAAGTAAAGGACAATTCATGCATTTGTTGATGACAGCAGGACTAGAGTCCACCTCCAAAAGCTGCTTTTCAGTAATTTCAAGTTTTTCAACAGTTTGAGTATGTGTAAAATGCAGCTGAGCAAGTTCATTCATAACAATAAGACATGACTCACATTCAACATCATCAGACTTAGATTTTAAGATTGCAAGTTCGGTGGATAAAGATTCATGTATGAGTTTTAGTTCTTTTCGTTCTTTAATAGCAAGTTTAAGTAATCTATCCTAAAAACAGACACCATCATGTAATTGATCATTCTGAACAAGAAGTTGGTCATGGGATAGATATACCTTAGATGTGTCGAGCTCGTCGCTGCTGTGGATACTGTCAGCCATGAAGCAAAGGCCGGTGAAGTCCATTTTCTTCTTCTCCTTCTTTTCTTCTTTCTTGGATGGGTCTTCTTCATCGGAGCTTGTCTCCTCACTTGATGTACTGTCGACGTCGCTGAGGGCGGCCACAAATGCTCTAGCTACTCTCTTAGCCACTTTGCCACGCTTCCCCTTAAAGAAGGGTTTCTTGTTCCACTTCTGGTACTTTTGCTGATTTTCATTTTTCATTTTTAGTTTAGGGCAATTCGCTTCTATGTGAGAAGTATCTCCACATTCAAAACAACCCCGAGACCCTCCTTTCCTCTGATCTCGTCTATCATTATAGAAGTTTTTGAACTTCTTGACAATGAGAGCTAGCTCCTCATGATCTAGAGTGTCCACCTGTTCTTTTGTGATAGAAAACAGAGAGGACAAGTCAAAACTACCAGAATAAGAACAAACTCCAGAACCACCAGAAAGACTCCCTCCGGATGAGGTACCACTACCAGGACTGGAAACTAAAGCAATAGAAGGCAACAAAGAGTATTCAAATCCTGGATGAGACGCCTTGGCAATCTCAGTGGACTTAAGCTTACTGAAGAGTTTGTCGTAAGTTAGAGTGTCAAAGCTCGCCCTATCATGGTCTGAATAAGATAAAGTCCCAATGGAGCGCAAATTGCTCACAATCCCATCAAATCGAGCAAACATGACATCTACAGATTCGCTAGGGCCTTGCACAAACATTTGGTATTATTGGTTATATGTGCTTTGCCTCCTAACCTTAATCTGATAAGTGCCCTGATGAAAAGTTTTCAATGTAGACCAAATCTCACGTGCAGTTCGTAGGTGCTAAACCCTATCAAACTCATTGCGACTCAGACTGATGAACAATATGTTTCTTGCTTTGCTATTATAGTCGTACTATAATTTCTCAATCTCTAAGTTATGAGTTTTAGGGATCACATATTGGGAATCAACAATATCCCAAATAGCACTTCCTTGGCTTAGTAGATAAGCCTCCATGTTCACCTTCCAATAAGCAAAATCGTAACCATCAAATATCAGAATCTTAGTGTTTCTTTCCATTTCACCAAAAAAGAATCACAAACTAGTTAAGGTCAACTAGTGATCTAACCTGACTCTGATAACAATTGTGGGATCAGAATGGCGACTAAAGGAGGGGTGAATAGGCGCCTCGATAAATTCTTGTGAATATGATGGCCTTTTCAAATCACCCAATGCACCTCTAAATGAACAAGCAGAAGCAGATGTAGTAAAGACTCCGATAAAAATAGATGCTATCACCCTCCTATCTGATATTATGTCAAATGATAGATTAAGGGATCACCAGCACTAAATTTGCACACACAAAGACTGCACTTTAAAAATAGCTCTGACACTTTTTCTGTTCTATACAAAAGACTCGCATAAAAAAACAATTTCAGAATGGTCTTGGTGGAACATGTGCTCGGCAATACATGTAGTTGTTAATGGTGAAAATTATCACTGCATACGGTAGCACATGATCGGCAAGCTGGGAAAGAAAAAGAAGGGAGAAAAATATTTCTAGATTCAACTTTCAGCCTTCAAGATTTTCAGCAAATGACCACCTTCCAGAATTTTATAGCATATAGATGAGACAAAAACTATATGTATATGTTTTAAGAATCTTTTGCAAACTTCAAACATGGAACCCTTGTAACTTGGACAACAAGAGTTATGTAGAACTCAGGTCCAAAAACAGAACCAAAATAGATCAAAAATCGACTCAAACATTGAATCTAGACTAAAAACAGAACACAACTTGGCAGAAATCAGCAGTTTTCAAAACATTTTAGGCACTTTGTTGGACAAGAAAATAATGTAGCAGTGGTAAAAAAACTTTTACAAATTTCAAACATGGAACCCGTGAATCTTTTACAACAAAAGTTATGTAGAACTAAGGTCCAAGAACAGTAACAAAATAGATCAAAACTCGACTCAAAGATTGAATCCAGACTGAATTAGAACACAACTGGGCAGAAATCTGCAGTTTTCAGAATATTTTAGGCACTTTGTTGGACAAGAAAATATATGCATCAGTGGTCAAAACCTTTGGAAAATTTTAAACATGGAACCCTTGAAACTTGGAAAAAAACATTATGCAGAACTCAGGTCCAAGAACAGTATTGAAACAGATCAAAACTTGCCTCAAAGATTGAATCCAGACTGAAGACATAAAATCAGCAAAAATCATAAGTTTCCAGAACTGTTTAGGCACGTTGTTGTACAGAAAAATATATGCATAAGTGGTCAAAAACTTTTGTAAACTTCACAAATGGAACCCTGGAAACTTGTACAACAAAAGTCGTGAAGAACTCAGGTCCAAAAACAGCATCAAAACAGTTCAAAACTCAGCTCTAAAAGTGAACCTGAAAAGAATGAACAGTACCTGCGCTGGAAGCTCCTGGATGCTTTTTTGCTTGATCAGAAAGATGAACACTAAGCACAAAATTAAGAACAACAAAAAGACTAGAATAAAATAGAAATTGTGGTTGGTAGCCCCCAAAATGTTCAGCTAAAAGAGTCTAATAACGGCCACAAAAGTCCCACCTATCCTAGGCCTTTGTGTCCTTTATATAAGCAAGCCCATAAAGGAAAACCCCAAAACACCCCTAGGATTTAATTACAAATTAACACTTAAAACTAATTAAACCTGAAATACCCTTTGGTAATTTTCAGAATTAAAATTCAGAAAAATACACAAAGAATATACATATTTTATTACAACACTTAAACATACACTTTTAATATATTTTCAGAATTTTGACAATTCTGAAAAATACTAAAAGTTTACACTTAATCTAAATTACTAAAAGAAAATAAACTCCTAATTATTGGAATTTAAAAACATTTAGAGATGAGACGGTTTTCAGCAAAAACCGACAAAGCCTACTCGATCGCCGACATGTGACGCCAATCCGCGAACTCAACTGCCAATAAGTCTCTTCCGCTCTCAATCCCTTTGAGCCACCTGATCACTTGCACTGGGCTCCCTTTCGCTGACTTGACCATCACACTGTCTCGACCATCCATCAGTCCATGTATAGCTCTATCTCCTCATGCACTCTTGAGATCATCTCCAACTTCATCCAGCATCCTTGATCCTCTAGCATCGAGATCACCGCTCGACCCTTGATCACCCACCGCTGACAGTTGGTTAGCATCTCCACCCTGCAGACATGAGACAAGCCAAAACATGAAACGTGACACACACCGATCCTCTCAGCATCCACTCTCCATATCCACACATTGATCCCATCGATGCAATCAAACCATCACTCACTCATTCACCAGATCGCTCAACCTTGTCAATCACTCATCATAAAGATAGAAACCATAATGCGACCTCACTTGGTTTCACACTTGTATGTCATCTGAGTTTCAAAAACAATATGAGAAACAAGATGCTTACAATATGATCATAGGACACAAGGGCATGTGTTGACACCAAGATTTGGTAAAGCTCAGAGCCCACCAAGGATGTCGTACGGTCAATGAAAATAAAGAAGAGTCCAGTCAAAGATGGTCAAGGAAGACGTCCATGCTATTAAAACATGACCGGATGTAGAGGAGATGATGGAGATAAAGATGAACAGAAGATAAAGATTATCCATAATCAGTTAGGATAAAGTGCTTGGACGACAAGTCTTCGGACTATAAATATACCCTTAGTTAGATTAGAAAACACATCTTTGTCAAACAACTACTTGGCGCATCGCCACCCTTGGCTTCCCAAGGTTTATCCCGACGGGATTCGGCATTCGGAGCTAGGCTGCATTGTTTCGATCTCTGACGAAGAGGTGAGTCCCGCCACCCCTAACGACCATATCGACTAGGTCAGTATCCTCACGGCTGCATCAGCTTGATCTCTTGATGTGAATGTTGAAATAGTACAGTCACCAGTTCTCGGTGTATTGGCTAGATCTAAGGCTACATCAGATTGATCTCTTAGATTGGTGTGATCTAGGTGTCGTAGTTTGAGGCTCCATCGGTTAAATCCGACATCTCTTTGTTGATAGCAGAAAATGTCATTAATGGTTAAGATTGTCAAAATATCAATTTTGGTAATTTGGGCCGAAAATACAAATGTCCCGGGTTGGGCCGAAGCCATACAGGGCCGAAGGCCGACTGAGCTATGGGCTTCGAAAGCTTTCGGCAAGCTTGCAGCCTTCGGCCCAAAGGCCTTTGAAGGCCCACTCTGCCGAAGCTTCGGCCCGAGGAGCAGGCTTCGACGGGCCTGGCTGAAGGCCCACTTCGGGCAGAGATAGAGTTGAGTCCGATTTTTGATTAAGTTTTAGCTCCACGCGTGATCAAACTAAATCCTACCAAATTAGGCTTAGAGATTAGAAGTCTAGCCCGTATAAATATGGCGGTGAGGCCGGTTCAGAACCCCAACAACACAAACCAACCACAAAGCCCTAGCTTTGAATCGTACCTTTATTTTACCTTTACTTTCCGCACTCTTCGTGGGTTTTTACCTGGAAGCCCTCCGACGACCACATCAGAATAGTGGTAATCCTTGTTACTTTGCTTGTGAAGTATCCGTTAATCTATGTAATAGATTGCTAGCGCCTTGTTACTTCGCATGTGAAGTATCCGCTAATCTGCATAACAGATTGCTACCTTCACCCCCTAGTGCAACACTTAGCAGAATTCGGTCCTCAGGCCGAATTAGTACTCTGAATCTACTCTGTTTAAGGTTTTCCACATTCGGAGCTACTTTGCTGAAGGTGTCCGGAGCTAAGGGATCAGTTTCGGAGGTTGCCAGAACACCCTTCGGCGAGATCGCCGCATCGACCGCCCGTGCCGGACCATCACGCTGTTGTCGGTTTGACCAATTCCTGCACGCCAACACGCTTCGCAACAGACTTCATCATGACAAGCTTTGCCACGCTCATACTCCACTCCAAACGAAGTCACGATTGCGCGCTGCATCTAAGTCATCATTCTGTATCTTACTGTATCGAAGACTTTGTGGGATCGGAATGGTGACTAGAGGGGGGTGAATAGGTGCCTCGACACTTTCTTTCGAATGTGATGGCCTGTTCAGATTACCCAATGCACCTCTAAAGATTCAGATTTCAAATTTATACCAACCAAAATAAATAAGAGCAATATTATCTTTCCTAATCCACAAAACTTGATTTACAATTTCACCTGATATTCATGCAACAATCAACTTACCTCTAAGGGATCAGACCAAAACTATGAGTAATTTTTGCTTATCTAATAAAATTTAGAATCTATACAGTGATTTTAGTTAAACTTAGAGCTCAATTTGAAAAGTAAGTTCATATAATAAAACTGATCTGAATCAATTGCATTTAAAACTGTAAACAATTTTCAGATATTCAGTCCATTTCAAAATAGCAAATTAATTCAAAATTTAGAGTTCAGTAGTTTTAAACCCAAAATTCAGCAGCTGCAACTTCAGAGTGGATTCAAATGGAGATCTGATCCAATCTAAATATCAAACAACAAGTTCATAGAAGTCAACCCAAATTTCAGTTGAACTTACTATTCTTCTGTATATTTCTTGCACAAAACAATGGGAATACAGATGTTGAATCAATCTTCAAGTATCAGTAGATTTAAAACAGAACTATACAGCTGACAATTCAGAAACCCACTACATGAGAAACTAAAACAAACTAGATAATGAATAGTTATAATTTTTGAAACAGATTTAGTTTGAAATTGTTCAACAACTACTTCAATTCAGATGTCTTCAACACTGTTTCAAATTTAAACATTATATCTAATTATTCAGAAACACAACATGAAGGATGAATGATTACTATAAACAAACTATGACTATTGGTATAAGAAGAAATCATATGTAGCAGAAAACTAGTATAACCTGAAAGGTTCAGACAAAAATTCTATACATAATACAAAAAACTTGAAGAATGATCCTAACCAGATTCATAAATATGAATAACAATGCTTCAATTCATAAGATGTTGAGGAGCCATGTTGAAGAGCATGGGCGTCATGGCTCCAGATGTGGTGAGTGATTGTCAACAGAAGTCAAGAGGATATGAAGAGAAGATGAGACCTGCCGTGTCTGGGCTGCGTGTGACTTAGGTACACGGGTGGTGAGCAACTGCCGGGCAGAGAGGCTGCGGAGTTGGGCCGGCCCAAACCGAGTAAATGGGCTAGGAGTGGCAGAGGTTCCACTGGTTTGTTGACTGGGATTGACTCAGGTACACGGGCGGCGAGTGATTGCCGGGCTGAGGGAGTCGCGGAATCAGGCCGGCCCAATCCGGGTACCCGGTGCAAAGACGGTGGACGCTTTGTCAGTTTCGACACAAAACTGATGACCGCTGATCTCGGATCTGACTGTTCTGAGGCGAAGTCGTAGCTGCTACGAAAGCTCCACATCAGGACAAGTTATCTTTATTTAGGATTTTACTATTTTGCCTTTAGGCCCACTGTCTGTGTTAGTTGAGTCTGTAAAAAATCCTAAGGGCATGTTGGTCTTTTCCATTTTTATTTCATTGTCTGTTTAAACCGTAAGGGTATTTTTGGTTTATCCTAGTCTATTGGGCTGCCTATAAATAGGGCCCCAATCCCTAGGGTTAGGGTTAACTCTCTTAATAGAAAAATCTGAGTTCAACACTGTTCTATTTTCTTCCTCCGCCGCCACACTGTTTTTCTGGACAAAAATCTCCTTCCGCCATTGCCGTTTTTCCTTCGAAGATTCTGGCTTCCCCGGCTAAAGGCTCATGGCACAGCAGCAGTCCGACGCGTAGGATGCAGCTGTTCTCCATCCTTTCCGGGCATGGAGATCGATCAGAGTGCACAGGAATCGGTACTTGGAGGCCTGCATCACATGGAGTGTCTCTTCTTCCCATGGGTGTGTCCCGAGGCATAGCAGCAGCACGCGCAACCATGGTAGCAGTGCACACAGGCGCTGCAGTCTAGCTGCTAGCATTCAATGCTAGCTGCTTTCACGTGGAGGCAGGAGAAGCAGGACACCAGAGGCATCAACAAGTAGGACTCGGCGTGCAGCAACTTCTATAGGCTTTGGAGGCCGTGCAAGGGCAGAGCACATGAGCCCCCCTGCCAAAGCCGCTCGGTCTACATTGCCCGTTTGCTTGCGAACGCACGAAGTTCATGGCTCTTTCTAATTATGAGAAGCCCTTGCGGAGGCAGGCTCCGTCAGGGTAAGTTGTTGCAGGCTGCGACTTCTAGGCGAAGTCTCGCGCGAGGTGCAGCCAGGCTTCGCCAAGCAGAAGTACAAGCTTCGCTTGCACACGATCGAAGCAGACCTCGCTTTGCTGGTTGGCTTCACTCAAGGAGACTTCGGGGCTACAGGCATAGGCTTTGTCAAGTACTGAACAAGAGACAAATTTGTGAATAGTAAACTTTCTTCTCGTTTTGTGTGCACTTGGATTAAATTGCTTGAAATGCCTATGAGTTGAATGCACTGTTTATCTGCCTGTGAACACTTTGTGGTGTCTTTTCATTTAGGACACCGATCATTTTTAGGCTAGATTATTTTCGCTGTTTTGGTCTGTGTATTTCCGCTTGTTACTTGTTGAGGTGCGTTGGGTGTTGAGAGAAGGCCATTGATTCAAAAGAATTTTTAGGCGCCCATTCACCCCCCTCTAGTCGCTACTTTCGGTCCTACAAGTGGTATCAGAGCCTGGTTAGGGTTTTTCCATACCTTAACCGGTTCTAACCCTAGGTAGTTATCATGACTTCCTCTGGCAAGGTCCCGTAGCTTGAAGCTTTTGGCTACAATTACTGGAAGACTCGCATGCGAGCCTATCTCATGAGCCAGAGCTCAGACATTTGCGATGTTTGTGTTCACGCTACTTTTACCATTTGGGGACAACCCAGGTCAAGGCTCAGCTCTATCATACCTACCGGCGTGAATATGAAAATTTCACATAGAAGTCGGGTGAATATGTTGAAGCCTTGTTTGGTCATTTTCAATTGATCATCAACAAGCTTCGGGCCAATAAGGCCGATGGAGTTCAGCTGGTCTCAAATCATGAGCAGGAGCTTAAGGTTCTTCATACCTTGGACCCTGAGATCTGGGAGATCAAGGTATCATCTATCATTGAGAGCACCTCTTATGATACCGTGACTATCGCAGAGCTTTTTAGTAAGCTCAAGGCTATAGAGGTTGATATCCATTTGAGATCAAATCTCACTGGTTCTAGCTCAAAAACCCTGGCCCTTGCGACACCTTCTACTAACTCTTCTTTGAGCTGTGTTGGGTTCTCCCTGATGTCTATCACTGAGGACTAGCTTGATTAACTAGGAGATGATGATCTGTGTCTGTTTAATAACCGAGTGCGTTGTGTCTATGATAAGCGAATGTTCAAAAGACACGGCACAAAATCCGGATGCGTTGAGTGTGGTTATCCAGGTCATTTCATTGCCGACTGCCCCAAGTGAAATGGTCATAAGAAGGGTACCGGTGGTGGCTCCTACGACTCCGGCAAGCACGACAGCTCTACCTTCACAAAGGGCAAGCCCAAGACGAGGTTCTTTCAAAAGGCCCTGAAGGACTACCAGTGTGAGAACAAGAAGCGAGACAAGGCCTTCTTCACCGAGATGGAGAGAAGCTACTCCAAGAGGTCATCGTCTTCTTCCTCTTAATCAAGCTCAAGTGATGAGGAGATCGTGATCTGGAAGGGGAAGGACAAGGACGATCTGGCGGGCCTCTGCTTCATGGCCTTCGCGGACAAGTCAAAGAGCCGCTTGCAACACATCCAAAGATCCCGCAAGAGCTTCTGCTCAATGGCTCTTGGGGATAAGGAAGAAAAGGGCTCCCCCGACAACTCCGATGACGACGACGATGAAAAGGTATCCCCCTATGAACATGAAATCGTTGAATTACTAGAAGAGAACCGTCAGGAGTTGAGGTATCGGGAGAAACTGCTTAGAGGGGCTAAGAAGAGGATAGATGAGCTTGAGAGTGAGCTTGCCATGGCCAACGGCAGGATTGAGAGTCTATCTTCTTCCCCTTGCTTGGGTGGTAGTAGTGAGTGCCCAAACTGTGAGGTGTTACTCTATGACCTGATGACTCTGAAGTCTAGGTACACAGAGAGGGTAGATGAGAGGGACGCTTTGGCCACTGAGCTTGAGAGCACTCAACTGGAGCTGAAAGATGCTCATGCCACTGTCGTCGTGCCCTGTATAGACTACCCATCCCATCTAGCTAGTTTAGCTGAGCTGAAAACCAATAGTGATGAGCAGTTGGGCGAGTTGGAGAGAGTCAGAGCTGAACTAGAGAATACTAGGCTAGAGCTTGAGACACTGTCGGTTCCACCCACTGTTTGTGAGAACTCCTTGTCTCTTAGATTGCAGTTTATCAAGCTGAAAGCTGAGAAGTCTTTCCAAGTCGATAGAGAGTGTGAGATCTGCTTGTCTCAAGTGAAGGTACTACCTTCCTTGAGAGAGGAGCTAGCTGATGCTCAGAATGAGAATTTTTACCTCCGTCAGATTCTGATTTGGGTGAGTGCCAAAGAGCCACAGCTCGGCATGATGATCTAGCAGTTCAAGAGGCAGGATGGGTTTGGGGTAGGTTACACCTACACCAAGGCTGACTTTGAGAGTGCCATTAGCCAGGCAATGGAGTGGTCCCAAAGCCCATCTGGGTCCCAAAGCCCAAACATCTCCACACTTCTCTAGACTCTCTACCTGGACCCTCTCACACCAAAGAGTCTACACCCAACACCACCAAGCCCAAGAACCCCAAGCCTCAACCACATCCCAAGAAGCCTACCTATCACTATGAGTTTTGTCAGAGAGACGGGCATCTTGAGGAGTTTTGTTTCAGGAGGAAGCGGGTTGAGAGAGTAGAGAGAGCTCGAAGTGGGCATGAGCAGTTCTACCAGTAGGGTGGTAGACAGAGAGTCCCTTGACACGGGGAGAGGCTAGAGGCCAGGCCGCATCATGTAGGTTGTGGTAGAGGAGACGTCTTTCATGCCCGTTCTCCGGAGGGTGGTTTTCGCTCCGGTAGAGCTCCATGTCGTTCTGGATACGACTTTGGACCTCGTGTTTGAGAGTTTAGGCATAACCGAGGACCACGCTTTGAGCCGCGTTTTGGTCTGGACTCTTATGATTCTTTCTTCTTTCCTTCTTTTGAGCAGATGGCTCGACAATGGTTTAGCTCTTTTGCTAAACCTAGTGTCGAACCATTTGCTCCCACTTATGACCACTGATCGTGCCGGATCGAGGACTGGAGAATGTGTGGATCATGAATTCAGGATGCTCTCTCCACATGACGGGACATCGCATATTGTTCTCCAGCCTCACTTCCCCGAGCTCCAAGGAGTACATCACATTCGGGAACAGTGGTCAAGGGAAGGAACAAGGTATTGGCTCAATTCAAATCTCTGATCATTTCTCTTGGAAGAATGTTTCTTTGGTTGGAAACATGAATTTTAATTTGATCTCTATTTTGCAACTTCTTGAGGATGGTTTAGAGGTTCATTTTAAGAAGGGCATGTCTTCTGTTGTTGATTATAGAGGATCTTTGATTTGCCAGATCTTACCCTTCGGTAAGGTTTTTCGGATTGTTTTCTCTAGTTCTTTTGGCCCTTCTCACTATTTGATTGCTGGATCCTCCTCTGAGCTCTAGAAGTGGCATAGGAGGTTAGGTCATTTGAGCTTTAATCTGCTAGTCAGACTGAGCTCTATGGACCTTATCTGAGGATTGCCCAAGCATAAGATGGAGAAGGATCTAGTTTGCCATCCCTATCGTCATGGGAAAATGGTTGCCGCTTCTCATGCACCTCTGACTCAGGTGATGACTTCATACCCGGGAGAGTTGTTACACATGGATACTATAGGTCTATGTTAGGCAACCCCCCAGTTTTGAGAACCCTAAGTTTCCTTGACATGTTTTCAAGTTGTAGAATGCTTTATATGGTCTGAAACAAGCCCCTAGGGCTTGGTATGACCGTTTAAAGTAGTTTTTGTTGGGGAGTGGCTTTGTGATGGGTTCTGTGGACAAGACTCTTTTCTTGCTCAGAGATGGCTCATATTTCTTGATTGCTCAGATTTACGTGGACGACATTATTTTTGATGGTTCTACTAATGATCTTGTGTCCAAGTTTTTTGAGCAGATGCACACCGAGTTTGAGATGAGTCTCATGGCTGAGCTCAAGTACTTCTTAGGGCTTCAGATCAAGCAGACAAAGGACGACATCTTCATCCACTAGAGCAAGTACCTCACCTATTCGCTTGATCTAGGTCTTTTCTATTTATCATCATTGTCTCTTGATTTATCTGGCTTTTCCGACGCTGATTTTGGTGGGTGCCGGCTAGATCGCAAATTGACTTCCGGTACCTGTCAGTTTCTTGGTTCTTCACTTGTCTCTTGGTCTTCGCGTAAGCAATCTAGAGTTGCACTTTCTACCACTAAGGCTGAGTATGTAGCTGCTACTGCTCACAGTTGGTTTGGATGATTTCCATGTTGCGATATTTTGGGTTGTTCTTCCCTGCTAGAGTTCCCTTGTTTTGTGATAGCACCGGCGCGATTAGTGTAGGGAAAAACCCATGTATTCATTCAAAAACCGAACATATTGACGTGTGCTTTCACTTTCTGAGGGATCAATATGAGAAAGGTGTAATTGACCTTGTTCATGTTGATACCCATCATTAGTTGGCTGACATTTTCACCAAACCCCTAGATTAGTCTACCTTTGAGCATTTGCGAGGGGATTTGGGAGTTGTGTGTATCCTTTTTAGGATATTTTGAGTCAGTTTTCTTTCTTCTTTACTCTTTCTCGAGTCTTTTTGTGTGAGTTCATATCTTGCATATTCACATATCACACTTTGAGCTTGCTTTTGTTATATGATTGATCTGCTTTACTTATTCTAGCTAGTATATGCTTTTGAATACCTGTCGATGATCATGCTTTGCTTTAGTTCACATGATATGTCTGATATCTGTCATATGCATGGCTTTTATGTTTTAAAATTGAAAAATGATCACCATTGCTTCAGGTAACTAGCATGTGTAGGCTGAATGCTTTTGCTATCTTTTACATGCCTGGTAGCTAGTTCCTTACTTAGATGCAGATATGCAACTTGGACATCTATATTCTTTAACATGGAAAATATGCAATAAAAATGATAAAAAATCAGAAAAATGAAAAATCCATGCGAAGCCCTTGTGGAGGCAGGCTCCGTCAGTGTAAGTTGTTGCAGGCTTCGGCTTGACCAGCACACAGGCTCCGACCGCCAGGCGATGTCTCGTGTGAGGTGCAGCCAGGCTTCGCCAAGCAGAAGTACAAGCTTCGCTTGCACACGATCGAAGCAGACCTCGATGTGCTGGTTGGCTTCGCTGAAGCAGACTTCGGGGCTATAGGCATAGGCTTCGGCAAGTACTGAACATGAGACAAATTTGTAAACAGTAAAGTGTCTTCTAATTTTGCGTGCACTTGGATTAAATTGCTTGAAATGCCTGTGGGTTGAATGCACTGCTGATCTGCCTGTGAACACTTTGTGGTGTCTTTTCGTTTAGGACACCGGTCGTTTTTAGGCTAGATTATTTTTGCTGTTTTGGTTTGTGTATTTCCGTTGGTTACATGTTGAGATGTGTTGGGTGTTGGTAGAAGGTCATTGATTCGAAAGAATTTTTAGGGGCCCATTCACCCCCCTCTGGTCGCTACTTTCGGTCCTACAGATGTAAAGAAGAATAAAAATGACTTCGGGTAAGATTTGACAAGAACCTAACACAGCAGAGTTAAATGATCAATCTACAATTGATTCAGCAGATTTGTCACACAAGGTATTAAAAACACAGAAAACTAACCAAAAAGACAGAGTTCTTTTAAACTAGAAGTTGTACAATATTTATGCTCAGAAACAACTGAAAGATTAAGTCTAATGAGTAACCAAGCAACAATTCAAAATCACAACAATTGACAACTGATGATAAACAACCAGCAAAACCGACATGAGTTCAGCTCAAACAAAGACAAATATACATTCTGAAATTAATCCATATTTAATGTAGAAACTATTCAAGTAGTAAATATGAAAAAAATATTAAGTTCAGACCAGAGGAATAATTGATTTGGATTCAAACTATACTCCAGACAAAAGTAATCAGAAACTGCCTAAGCTTTAGATACTTAAGAAATTCAAAATACAGAGCACTTAAAACAGAATCACAGATTTCAAAACAACATTACCTCAGAAATTAACATCTATCTTCACAAACATCTTTGAGAGGATCAATTAACAAGAGTAGCAATAAACTAAGCTACATACTTGACAAAATTCACAGGAAAGTACTTCAGATCAGGATTATCAACACAACCACAGTTTTGAACTCTTACCGGATGAAGAACAACTCTCTTCCTTGACTTCTTCAATCATTTCTTGAGCAAATACTTCTCCTCCACGATGATCTCTTGTATGAAAACTTGTAGAAGATACCCTTGATCTAACCCTCAAACCAGACCAGGAAGAACAGAACTCAGATCAACCATAAAAGAACAACTCAAATCTATTTTGAGATGGCGGCGCAACAAAGACAGCAGAAGTGTTCATGATGATGAATAGTCTTTTCGGATCATAAACAGTGATTTCATAAGAGTAATCAAGAGAAGAGCTCCAAAATCACAGATTAGATGAATTAAGAAACAAATTTCAGAAGAGCAAAATTTCAGAATAAGGTAAAGCTCTCAGCACATATGATTTTCTAATTTTTTCATCAAAAAGGGCTGCCATCTCTTTAGGTGTAAGGCCCATTATATAGCCATACCCTAAGAGCTAGCTTTACACAATAGTACATCTAATTTTCAGAATTAAACACGAGGACAAGACACAATTTCAGAAATATTAAACCTGAAAAATACTTCTACTACTTGACTCAAAAAGAAATACAACCTTGACACAACCTTTTAATATATTTTCAGAATTTGATAATTCTAAAAATATACCAAAAGTTTACATTAATGAACTAAAATATTCAAACTAAAACTAAACTCCTATTTATTGAATTAAAAACAAACATTTAACATTTCGATGGTTTTTAGCAAAAATCGACAAAGCCTCTTAACCCTTTGACTCATGACACCGCTTTGCGACTCCGAGCGCCAGCAAGCCACTTCCGCTCTCGATCCCCTCGAACTGCCTTAATGCTTGTCCTCGCCTCCCTCTCGTAGACCCAGTCATCACGCCGTCACTTCCATCCATCCGTCCAAGTTTTGCTTGGTCTCTTCATGCATTCTTGAGATCTTCTCCAACTTCGCCCGGCCTCCTTGATCCTCTGGCATCAAGCTCCCCGCTTGATCCGTGATCACTCACCGTCGACAGTCGGTCAGCATCTCCACCCTACACATCCAAGACAAGCCAAAACAAGAACGCGACGCACCACCGAAACCTCGGCAACCACTCCTCAATTCTACACTGAACCCCTCGATGCACCCAAACCACTCTCAACCACTCAACCGCTCAACCGCTTATCCTTCTCAATCACTCATCATCCAGACCGAAACCACCATTGGTTTCACAATCTCCCCCTTGATGAGTGCATTGACAACCCTAAGCAAAGACATGATGAGGATTACAAATGAAGCGCACAAGTGACCATACAAACTTATAAAAGAACAAAACATGTCACTTGGTAAAAGTTCTCCCTCTTGGGTAGAAGCCTTATGCAAGGCAAGGCAAAAGCATCAAAAGCATATCAATGCAACATGAAAACCAATTACTCCCCCTTAATCAAGAAATCATCCAAAAGCATCATGTAGACCATTTCTCCCCCTTTGACAATGCAGGCATCAAGGAGATAAAAAGATGCAAAGAGGGGAATGAAGGTAAAGCAAAGATGTGAGCTTCTGAAACATGAGCAACTGCAATTATAGTACAAACAATCATTCACCTTGAGTATCGTCTAAAAGTACTGAATGACACGCTTAGATGAATACCATCTAAACAAAAGGCATGAGCAAGCATTTTCAGATTTTAGCAATTAAAAGCATCACCACTCAGACTAGCATACTAGACATGGCAAGGCATGAAATGCAAAAGCTAATCAAGCACACACTAGATAAGCATATCCCATAGCAAGGAGCTTCAGCAAACATGATATGCAATGAATATTAACTTTTCATTTTTGTGCCAGGGGTTATTTGTATGTCAACCTTATGCTACCCGACCAAGCCAAGCCTGGGTCAAGCAAAAGACCATCAGAAGCTATTGATCTCGGTATACACTTCAATGTCCCGGTTCATACCAAAGTGCTATTGTAAGCAGTCTAGAACAAAGTAGTGCGACAAATCAAACCCACCTAGATCTTTTCAATTTTAGCACACAACAACATGAACATCATTCATTTTCATTTTCATTTTCATTCATTTTCATTTTCAGCATAATATTTTTGATGAAATCAAGTTGCGTATTAGCATCCAAGTGAAAAGGATCTAGCTATCAGGTGTGTAAAAGATACCAAATGCACCCAACCCATTCAAGCTAGTTTCTAGACTAAGCAGTGATCGTTTTCAAATTTTCAAAAATAAAAGCCATGCTCATGACAATTATCAGATGAAAACATGCCAAGTACAGTCAATAGTATTAAAGACAATACTACAAAGGCATAAAAAAGCATGTACTTGTAAAAGCAATTAATCATATGACAGAAGCTCATGCAATGCTACACAACTCCCCCTCAAAACATGCTAGAAGCTCTCGGATGCTCAGTGTGAGGTTGAGTTAAAAATTGTTTTGGAATCCAGTATCGCAAAACTCGAGAACTAGGCAAAGTAGTAGACTCATCATGCACCGGATATAAACCATGATAAAAAGTGTGTGGTCTACCTACAAAGCACGAACCTGGAAAGCGATGAGGTCTCCCAACCTGTCGAGCATCAAAGCCTCTTACACGTGGTCTAGCACCATATGAAGCATGGTGTACACCGCGAGGGGCATAATCACTCACAAAACCATGGGGAGCCTTAAAATCAGAGCAAGAATGATAACCACAATCATGCAAATCAAGTGAAGAATAATCATGAAAGTTCAAAGCATGAGCACGACGTTCATCTTTCATGCGTCGATAGCAAAAACAAATCAAGTGACCTACATGATGACAATAAGAGCAGTGAAAAACATTCTTGGGTGTAGGCTTATAGGTTTCTGGTGCAAAACTCACAATTTTTCTAGGTTTTTGCTTGGAGTCTGTCTTGAGTGGTGGAGTGATTATCTTTTTAGGTTGGGTAGGATTTTTGTCTTTCTATGGTGTGTCTAACTGGGCTCTCTCTTTCTAAAGGGTGGTAGGTAGAGTGAACACAGTTTGGCTTGGAGTATTTGATGAAGTCCTCTTATAACCTAACCCAAGAGCTAACCCTGCCCTTTCAGCACAAATTTTTGTTTTGTCCAAAAGCAAATCCATTTTCCCTTTCCCTTCAGTGCATTTGTCTACCATGGAAAGCAGATAATCATTCTCACACTTATGTTTTTCTACTTGCTCTCTAGCAAAGCTGAGTTGGTCCTTAAGGGTCATGCAGGTGGGACACGCCAGCCACACATCCTTAGAACACTCAACACTCTCCAATCTAGCCTTAAGCTCATCAATATACTTATCTCTCAAATTAATGCTTTCAATCAGTAAAGGACAATTTAAGCATTCATTGATGACACAAGGACTAGACTCCACCACCAAAAGTTGCTTCTGAACATTTTCAAGTTTTTCAATGTTTTGAGCATGAATCATACGCAACTGAGAAAGTTCATTCATAACGATAAGACAAGACTCATATTCAGCAATTTCAGACTCAAACTTCAGCAAAGCAAGTTCAGTAGAAACAGATTCAATTTTAAGCTTTAGTTTCTTTCGTTCTTTAGCAGCAAGTTTAAGCAGTCTATCTTGTGAGATAATTGCATCATGTAATTCATCGTTTTTAACAAGTAATTAGTCATGTGATAGACTAACCTCAGATGAGTCAAGTTCATCGCTGCTGTACTTGTCATTGGTCATGAAGTAGAGGCTGTTGAAGTCCTTCGTCTTTTACTTGTTTTCTTCACTCTTGTAAAATTCTTCTTCATCAGAGCTTGGCTCTTCACTTGAGGTGTTGTCGATGTCGCTGAGTACTGCCATGAAAGCTCTAGCCATCCTTTTTGCCACTTTTCCTCTTTTGCCTTTGAAGAAGGGTTTTTGTCTCTTTTTTGGTGTTTGTGTTCATGTTCATTATTTGCGTTCAGTTTTGGGCAATTTGCTTTAATATGATTAAGATCACCGCACTCAGAACACCCTCGAGAACCTCCTCTTCTTTGATATCTTATATCATTGTAGAATCTAGTGAACTTTTTGACTATAAGAGCAAGCTCTTCATCGTCCAATGTGTCCACTTGTTCTTTTGTGATAGAGACCAACAAAGACAAGGCAAAACCCCTAGATAAAGCGCAAACTCCAGACACATTACCTCCAGATGAGGTGCCACTGCTAGGACCGGAAACCAAAGCAATAGATGGCAACAAGGTTTTTTCGATTCCTGGACGAGATGCCTTGGCTATCTCGGTGGACTTGAGCTTACTAAAAAGTTCATTGCAAGTCAAAGTGTCAAAACTAGCTGACTCTCTAATACTTGAGATCTTCACCTCCCATATGCTACGATCAAGAGCATAGAGAAGTTTGATCGCCCTGTCATGATTAGAGTAAGCTAGCATCCCAATGGAGCGCAAATTACTGACAATCCCATCAAAGCGCGCAATCATGGCATTTACAGATTCGCTGGGGCCTTGCACAAACATTTGGTATTCTTGATTATACGTGCTCTGCCTCCTAGCCTTAATCTGTGTAGTGCCCTCATGAAAGCTTCTCAAGGTCATCGAGATCTCTCGTGCAGTTCTTAGGTGCTAGACCCTGTCAAACTCGTTGTGACTCAGACTGATAAAAAGAATGTTTCTAGCCTTGTTATTACATTCATACTGTGACTTCTTAGTCTTTGAGGTACGAGTTTCAGGGATCACATTGGGAAGCAACAATGTCCCAAATTGCATTTCCTTGGCTTAGTAAATAAGCCTCCATGAGCACCTTCCAATAAGAATAATCTGAACCACCAAACATCGGGATTTTTGTGTTTCTCTCCATGTCGCCAAAACAAGGATCACAAATCGGTTAAGGTCAATTGGTGATCTAACCGGCAATGATACCAATTGTGGGATCAGAATGACGACTAGAGGGCGGTGAATAGGCACCTCGACACTTTATTTCGAATGTGATGGCCTGTTCAGATCACCAAATGCACCTCTAAAGATTCAGATTTCAAATTTATGCCAACCAAAATAAATCATAGCAATATTATCTTTCCTAATCCACAAAACATGATTTACAATTTCACCTGATATTCATGCAACAATCAACTTACCTCTAATGGATCAGACCAAAACTATGAGTAATTTTTGCTTATCTGATAACTATTGCTGAACAAGACTCAGAAATAAGCACCCTGAAACATTTGACTAAATTTGCAATGTAAACAAGTATAAGCTCAACCACAATTCTGAAACAGAGAATAAAATTCAAAATCTATACAGTGATTTCAGTTAAACTTAGAGCTCAATTTGAAAAGTAAGTTCAGATAATAAAATTGATCTAAATCAATTGCATTTAAAACTGTAAACAAGTTTCAGATATTCAGTCCATTTCAAAACAGCAAACTAATTCAAAATTCAGAGTTCAGTAGTTTTAAACCCAAAATTCAGCAGTGCAACTTTAGAGTGGATTCAAATGGAGATCTGATCCAATTTGAATATCAAACAGCAAGTTCACAGAAGTCAACCCAAATTTCAATTGAAAATACTATTCTTCTGTATATTTCTTGCACAAAACAATGGGTACACAGATGTTGAATCAATCTTCAAGTATCAGAATATTTAAAATAGAACTATACAACTGACAATTCAGAAAACCACTTGTTGGCGTAAAAGATTACGCTAACAGGTTTCTGTAGAAAAGAAACTAACAAACGAAGTGTTTGCGAAGCAAAC
This sequence comes from Zizania palustris, assembly GCA_019279435.1. Lineage (NCBI taxonomy): Eukaryota > Viridiplantae > Streptophyta > Magnoliopsida > Poales > Poaceae > Zizania > Zizania palustris. Next base: position 78,656,151 of record JAAALK010000289.1, on the reverse strand, counting down.
TGTTCTAAGCCTCCGAAAGGATAATAACTTAGAATAGTTCGAAAGTGTGTATTGATTCACTTGTAATCGGTCCCCATTACAGGATGAAATGGGGGGTATTTATAGGCCTGAACATTAAGGAAAAGACCTATTTACCCCTTTATTACAACTGACATTAAGGAAACTATTTGGTTTCCTTAATAGGGCTAAAATGGTAAAAGACTAATCTAATAGGATAGAAGATAAGTCTTCCATCTTAGCTGGCAGAAAAGATCCTGAAGGGCTTTGGTTCGAAGACATACTTCGAACCAATGTCTGCCTTCGGGCTTCGATCCAGGTTCCAAGCACCTTCGAAGATGGCCTTCGGACAATCTTCGAACTGGTTGGCTGTCATCATGCTGCTTTGGCAATAACCCTGAAGATGAGATATTTTCCCCCAACAGTAGCCCCTCGAATACGCTTCTCCGTTCGACCTGTAACGTTAGGAGAGCAGTATACGGAAAGAAAAGATAACCAATCATAGGGGTTATTGATTTTTGTTTTATCTCCGAAATACATGAAGATATGAACTTCGAATCAGTCATAAGGTAATTACTTTTCGAACTATCTTAGAACTGACTCAGGAAGTTCGAAAGTCTTTTTGGACTTAGAAAATATAGCCGTTAGTTTCTGTTTCTAACGGAGTTATACGAGGCGTTATTTTCGGAGGAAAATAACAGGCGGGAATGCGAAAGGGCAGAGCCCAAACGGTAACAAACGGAAAGTTTAGGCTATAAATAAAGAACTCCAGAACTTACTCGATTACCTTTTCACCGCTTCCTCTCAGTCAAAAACCTTTTGAGCCCTTTGAGTTCTTGAACCCTAGCCTTCAAGTTCTTGAGCCCTAGTTTCCATTCTCTCGGGTTAATCCGGCAATCGCGATGGTGAAGACCAAAGGATCTGCGCCGCCTTCGACCTTGGCTCGGCAGCAGGCAGCCGCAGCAGCAGCGGCGGCAACATTGGCGGCGGCACCCTCGATGCAGGCGGCAATGTCCATGGCGGCAGGGGGGAGAAATCCTCAAATCCCCGATGTCCAAGGTCTGTGCCCACCCTCAACCAAGTACTTGGATCAATCTTTTGAGTTGGGGCGGTCTACCTGCAAGAAAGAATCTTTGGCAATCACAGCGGGGGGAAATATTAGTAATGGAGTTATGATTCGGAAGCCGGGCAAAGAATCAATTCCATCACCGAGACCCGGAGAAGTTGTGGTGTTCGAAGCTTTTTTCGAAGCGGGCTTGGGCCTCCCGGCTGTGGATTTTTTAGCCGAAGTACTTGACTTGTTTCACGTAACCCTCCCCCAGCTGTCTCCGAATGCTGTAGCCAGACTAGCTATCTTCGAGTGGGCACTGAGGGCCGAAGGTTGTGAGGGGAGGGCTGAAATCTTCGCTGCGTTGCATAGAGCGACTTGTCAGCCAAAGACCTTCGTAGGCTCCGGAGGTGAGAAGGTGGTAGTTTCCTTTGGAAGCATCAATTTTAGGCTTCGTGATGAATATGCTCTGCAATTTCCTGCTAAGGCCACCAATGCCAGATGGTACACCGATTGGGTTCTAAGGTGGTTTTATGCCGAAGTTGGAGTGGGTAATCCTCTGGCCGGTCCCCTCAAGGAAATTCAGTTCCGGAAGGAAGCCTTAGTGCAACCCGACGAAGGCCAACTCGAAGCTCGCCTCAACTTGCTTCAGAAAATCAGCAAAAGGTTGAGCATGCGGGACTTAGCTGAAGAGTTCATCGGACTTCAAATTCCTCCGTTGATGGCCAACTGGCCTATCGCCTTCGAAGATGACTCGGAAGGCGGTCTTCGCAAGATAAACTATACTTCGAGCCCTGCAGGTAACTTCGAAACCAACATGCATAATACATATTTACTTCGAAGAAAGATTAACTTGAGTTATTTTTTAGCTTCTTCAGCCCCTATTACTTCAGAGCAAATTATAAGGGCTTCGGAGAAGATTTTGGGTGCTCCGACTCCGTCAGAAAAGGAATGGCGAATCAAATTAATCGGAAGTTGGGAGCGTTTTAACAGAGTATGGGGAATGTTAGAGTTAACTCCGCCCCCTCTGATGGACTGGGTGCCTCAAGAGAAAGGACCCAAGAAGAGAGTAGCCGAAGCTGGAGCCTCCAGCTCCGCAAAGACTCCGACGAAGAAGGTGGCTCGGAAGCCGAAAAAACTCGCACCTTCGAGCTCAAGAGCTTCGGCTTCTAGCTCTAAAGAAGACGAAGGTATTTTATTAGTAAGATTAATTGACGAAGATGCGGCTCAACAAAGTATTCACATTGAAGACACTGCAGGTATTCCGGAGCTTCAAGTCAACATCGAAGAAGTAAGAGCTCCGGATACTCAAGAAGATCAAAATGAAGCCCCTATGGGTGTGAATGAAGCCGAAGTGCCTGCGAACATACCGGAGTCTGGAGACAATGTTGATCAACCAATGACTTCGGTAGTTCAAGAAGACATAACTCAGGCCGGAGTTTCAGTGGGTGAAGGGGGAGTCGAAGTCACTGTGGCTTCGATTCTCGAAGAAGTAACGAGGGCTCTTCAGGACGATGCTCCTGTAGTTCAAGATTTAACGGCCGATTCGGATGAGGACTACACTTATGATCCTCCGATCAGCCCGGTGCTCGATATTCCAGAGAATATCGAAGGTAAATTTTGCTTAATTCTTATCAATTTTTGCAAAATTATACAATGTGTAATATTTTTGGTTTTTCAGAGCCTCCTGTTGTCGAAGTATCCCTCGAAGATACAACTCTAAGACCTTCGACAACTTCGGGGCCGCAACCGGGAGTTGCTCTACCGGGGCCTGGAAGAGGAAAAAGACACATCGAGCCCCTCCCAGCTCAAGGATCGACTTCATCTGAGTCAACGGACGAAAGTGAATCGACTGAGGGGGGGCCATCTTCTGAAGTTCCAAGGGCCTCGGAAGAAACCTCCGGACCTTCGCTAAGCAGGGCTGACCAGAAAGCTTCAAAACTGCTTCCTCTCATAACTCCTTTTTTGGAGGAGAAAACCGGACTTGGGACTTTGGTTAAACCTTTGGGTGAAGCCAGTCGCCAAGTCGGGGAAACAGAACTGGTAGCCCGTTTAAGCAGAGTGAAGGGTTCGGAGCTTAACCTTGCTGTGGAAAGAGCAGCTTATCAGGTATAAAGCATCTTCGAACCAAATAATGAATTATATATGAATAATTTCTTATTCTAGTTTTTCTTTTTCTTAGCAAGCAGTCTTAGCCCGCGCTGCAGCTTTGTCGAATGAAAACGAAATTGCTCAACTTCGGGAAGAGAACGAAACTCTTCAAAGAAATCTTAACTTCTCCGAAGGTCGAGTATCTCAAATGGACAATGTGATAATAGCAGAGCGAAGGGCTAGGCAAAGTTTGGAAGCTGCAAGGAAAGAGCTCGAAGCAGAAAGAGTTGTGCTTCGAGCGGAGATTGAAAGACTGCGGACGGAGGATGCTGCGAAGGACTCCGCACTTGTAAGGCTACAAGAAGAGGCTGGCCAACTCCGAACTCAAAAGAATGCTTTGACTACGGAGAACGCTCGAATCTCCGGAGTTTTAGCTGAAACAACTTCGGCCAAGGATATGCTTATTGAAGAAAAGGTTAAGTCCGAGAAGGTGGCTTCGGAGGTCATCGAACAAATGTTAGGTGTCTTGGAGTACTTCGGTACTACTGGATCACTACCTTCGGATGACAATGTAACTCTGCTGCGCCGGCTAAAGAGGATCCAAGGAGCAGCGAAGCAAATGAAGACGGCAGGCATACGTTATGGAGAACTCTCCGGACAAGTGTCTGCCCTTGGAATACTTCGCTACTACGAGGATTTGGGCCGATCAATCACTCCGAGCGCACAGGGCTCCATCATCTTCGACGACGACCGACTTTTAAAACCTTCCGAAGGTGTAGCTGTTGCTTGGCGAGCCTTCCAGACTTCATGGAGAGCCGAAGGTCGATCTGCGATCAAGGCTTGGATTGACGAAGGCCAACGCCAAAAGCAAGTTCGGAGCCAAGCTTCGAGCAGTCAGCCTCCTCCGAACCCGCAGGTTTAGGATTATTTAGGATTTTTTGATTATGTAAAGCTGATGCTTGTAAATATTTATCAATGAAAATCTTGTTTGTCATATTTTTAGGCTTTGCCTCTTATGGAAGATATCGAAGTGTTAGAGCTTAACAGCGAACTTCGCTCACTGTGGAACACCTTCGAACTTCTAAAGAGTTATAAGCGTCCTCGATTTCTTATCCCTCGAGATGACTCCGGCGTTATTGCGCCCGAAGTAATCAAAGACATATTGTCTTATATTAAAGAGGAAAATAAAGAGAGCGACGCAAACACCTCGTCTTCTGAAGACACTAATTGGTCCGAAGACGAAGGTGAAGCCCAAAATAAAAGATCTGAAGATCTTAGAAGCTGGGAGAGAAGCCCCGAGCGGCTTCGAACTTGGGCCGAACTTCAACAAGAGCAGAAGGATTTTAGAGCTTCGAAGGGGAGGAAGAGAGTTAAACGTTAAGTTCTTAGAACTTCCGATGTTGGAACTAGTCGTTCCACCCCTAGCTCTCGGGACCGAAGAGGTCTCCGATTCCTTCTTGGTATAGATACCAATTTTTCATGATGTAATTTGTAAATACATTTGTTTTGATAATGAATGCCGATTTAAAATTGTCTCCATATTTACTAGCCCCTCTTTGGGTATAAGCAACTTCGAACTGTATTCGAAGATGGTTATGCGCAAAGAAAAAACTTCGGAGTACAATTTTTTGGGGGTTCGGAGCCCCTCTGTCATTTAAAGATCTTTTGAAATCTTATGAAATGTCTTCGACTATCTGTAGTCAGAAGAATGGTAACTTGGTACCTTTGTTTATTTCATGAAAAAGATCAATTGAGATAACTTCCAGGACACTTTAATGTCTTAAAAAATTTTGTCACTTTGGACGCATATGAACAATCATTCGAAGCTCATGGCTTAAATGCTGCTTTGCTTTAGCCACCTTCGGCTGTTTTTTGCGGAAATCTACCAGCCGGAGCTTGGATTTCGCAGAAATTGTAGCCACCTTCGGCTATTTTTGCAGAAGTCTACCAGCCGGAGCTTGGACTTCGCAGAATTTGGCCACTTGGGCTCTTTTTTGCAGAAGTCTACCAGCCGGAGCTTGGACTTCGCAGAATTTGGCCACTTGGGCTCTTTTTTGCAGAAGTCTACCAGCCGGAGCTTGGACTTCGCAGAATTTGGCCACCTACGGCTCTTTTTACGGAAGTCTGACAAGCTGCAGCTTGGACTCCGCAGATTTTGGCCACCTTCGGCTCTTTTTACGGAAGTCTACCAGCCGAAGCTTGGACTCCGTAGAATGTGGTATTGGCTCTTTTACGGATGCCTACAAGGTATCAGCTTGGGCTCCGGATGGATTTCAGCCACCACACCGGAGGCTTCGACTTTAAGGGTTCGAAGTCCGGAAATACAGCCCTGCTTAATACACTTCCCTCTCGAACGACTTCTGTCCCAGCGCGTCCGCTCGGGAGACTAGGAGCGTCAAGGGGAAGGCACGCTACAGGATGTATGCTTTATTAATTTAGAGGTGATTACAAGCGAATTACAAGGAGCCCTTATGCGAAGTATCGCTTTAGGTGCTCCGCATGCCAAGTATGTGCTAACTCTTCACCTTCTAAATTAGCTAATTTAAATGAACCAGGGCGCCCCGAGCGGACGATTAGATATGGACCTTCCCATTTATTGCCTAACTTCCCTGGTGCTATAATGCTTCGTAGAACAAGATGACCCGGCCTTAACTCGCTGAGCTTAACCTTCGGGTCATACCAAGTCTTCGTCTGCTGATGATACTTTGATAAATTGGCTACAGCTCGAAGCCTTGTTTCTTCTGACAAATCTAACGAAGCTTGTCTTTCTTCTTCGATGTCTGGTTCGGTGCTGCGAAGTGAGCCCCCTTTGAGCTCCGTTGGAGTCATAGCTTCATCTCCGAATAGTAGTCTGAACGGAGTAAAACCTGTGGACCTTGTTTGCGTAGTCCGAATGGACCACAGAATCTTCGGAAGCTCTTCGGTCCACAGTCCCTTTGACAACCCTACTATTCTTCGATTTAGCCCTGATAAGATATTTCCATTGGCTCGTTCAACGGCTCCATTCGACTGAGGATGTCTTACTGCAGCAAAACATAGTTGAATGCCTAGGTCTTCGCAAAACTTTCTGAAGGGTTCTGCGTCGAACTGTGTTCCATTATCAACTGTGAGATATCTAGGCACTCCGAACCGGCAAATAATGTTTTTCCAGAAGAATTTCTGTACATTGTTCGAAGTGATAGCTGTTAAGGGCTCTGCTTCCACCCACTTAGAGAAATATTCAATAGCTACCACTGCGAACTTGAGATTTCCCTTTGCTAACGGAAAGGGACCAATTAGATCCATACCCCATCTGGCCATAGGCCATACTGGAGCAATGATTTGAAGAGCTGTTGGTGGGCGATGACTCCGTCGACCCATCCACTGGCATCCTTGGCAAGTGCGGACTAAGCTCTCCGCATCAGCTGTTATTGTGGGCCAATAAAGCCCCTGGCGAAGTGTTTTTCCTGCCAGAGCTCTAGGGGCTAAATGGCTTCCACAAAGGCCTTCGTGAATTTCTCGAAGAATTTCTTGGCCTTCGGCTTGAGATATACATCGGAGTAGAGGGGAACATACTCCGGCCTTGTATAATATACCGTTGATTAGCTGATAGTTTCTTGCTCTGAGCTTTAATCTTGACAATTGGGGCTCTTCGGGCAAATTTGTTCCTCCTTGCAAGAGTTCTATGATTGAATCCTTCCAATCTGCACTAGGAATGCAGAGAATCTCTGCAGAAGCAACTTGTGGCACCGAAGGTATATTGAGCTCCTCATAGAAAGCTTCGTCAGGCACATCCACAGCTCCGGCAGCAGCCTTCGCTAAAATGTCCGCTTGCACGTTTTCAGCTCTTGGTATACTCCGAATGGAAATACCCTTGAAATGTGCTTCGATCTTGCGAATTTCTTCTAAGTACTTTGCAAGCTGTGGATGTCGGACTTGAAAACTTTTGTCTACGTGCCCTGCTACTATCTGAGAATCTGTTTTTATAATTATCCTTGTAGCCCCTAGAGCACGTGCTTTCCGGAGTCCCAATAATATTCCTTCGTACTCCGCTATATTATTGGTAGACTTAAAGTTGAGTCTTGCGGAGTACATTGCTCTTTGACCTGACGGAGAAATTAATACTGCCCCAATACCTGCTCCGGATGCTTGGAAAGCCCCATCGGAGTAAATAGTCCATACTCCGTCATCTGATTTCTCCGGAGTCAACTTCGCAGGTGGAGTCCACTCTGCTACGAAGTCTGCTAGGACTTGGGATTTGATAGCTGTCCTTGCCAGGAAAGATATGCCGAAGGGTGCTAGTTCTACTGCCCACTTTCCAATTCTTCCAGTGGAATCTTTGCTTCGGAGCATATCTCCTAAAGGATACGAAGTTGGTACAATTACATTGTGAGCCAAAAAATAATGTCTTAGCTTCCTCGAAGCCATTATCAGAGCATAAACGAATTTCTCAAGTTCGGAGTATCTTGTCTTCGCTCCTGACAATGCTTCGGATACAAAATAGACAGGATTTTGGACCAACTTCCCATTGATATCAGCTTCTCTGACAAGGACTGCGCTGACTGCTGAGCCTGTGGCTGCAAGATACAGAAGTAGGGTTTCGTCCGCAATAGGCACCGTAAGTGTAGCAAGATTGCTGAGATAATCTTTAATATCTTCGAAGCTTTTCTGACACTCCGGTGTCCATGCAAAATCTTCGGACCCTTTCAAGGCTTTAAAGATTGGCAAGCTCCTCTCCGCAGATCTTGATAAAAACCTGCTAAGTGCGGCTAGACGTCCAGTCAACTTTTGCACTTGCTTTAAATTCTCCGGAGGAGCCATCTTCTGCAGCGCAGTTATTTGAGTAGGGCTAGCTTCAATTCCCCTGCTTGAAACTAAGTACCCTAACAACTTTCCAGCCTTAGCTCCGAATATACATTTTTCGGGGTTAAGGCGGATCCCACATGCCCGAAGGCTATTGAATGTTTCTGCTAAGTCTAGGCTATGTTGGTGCTTTAAAGCACTCTTTATTACAATATCATCCATATAGGCCTCCACATTGCGACCTAGTTGATGACCTAGAGCCTTAGCAACTAATCTTGAAAAAGTAGCCCCGGCATTTCTTAGGCCAAAGGGCATTCTTACATAGCAGAAGACTCCCGAAGGAGTTACAAAGCTCGTCTTGATTTCATCTTCGCGCTTCAACCATATTTGATGATAGCCGGAATAGGCGTCAAGGAAGCTTAGTAACTCCGAACCTGCAGTGGAGTCAACTAGTTGATCAATTCGGGGCATGGGGTAGGGGTCACGTGGGCACGCTTTATTCAAAGATGTGAAATCAATGCACATGCGCCACTTTCCGGAGGACTTCTTCCTGACGAAGACTGGGTTTGCTAACCATTCTGTATGGGCCACTTCTCTGATAATCCCAGCCTTCAACAGTTTTTCAACTTCGTCCTTAGCTAGAGCAGCTCTCTCTGCGGACATCTTCCGGAGCCCTTGTCGAACAGGCCGGGCCTTCGGGTTTACAAGCAAGCTGTGCTCAATAATATCCCGATCGACTCCGGTGATATCTTCGTCAGACCAAGCGAAGACATCCAAATTTTCTTCTACGACCTTTTCCAAGGAAGTTGCAACTTCAGGAGGTAAATCTTTACCAAATTGAAAAGTGTATTCTTTACCATCTTTGACAATGACCTTCGTTGCAATCTCTCCTTCGGGACTTGGTCTTGGAAATGACTTCTTCGAAGCTTCGGAGGAGGCTGAAAAAATTTCTCCATTATCTTGGACATTGTTTACCTGCCTCGGATCAAGAGGAGGACCGTGACCATATTCTGCCCTCCGAGCCATGGCTTGATCTCCTAAGATTGTTAGAACTCCTAACTGTGTGGGCATCTTCATGCACAAGTAATTGTGATGCGCCACAGCTCCGAACTGATTCAACATGCCTCGCCCAAAGATAACATTATAAGCGTACGGGGCATCTACTACATCAAAGATAACTTCCTCAGTTCGGGCTAGTAAGCCTTCTCCGAAGGTTACTTCCAGGCCTATCTGGCCAAGTGCATCTAGCGGAGGTCCTGCGAAGCCTTGCAGAGGACGAGCCGCTGGGAGGAGATGCTTTCGGGAAATGCATAACTGATCGAAGGCTTGCACAAATATGATATCTGCCGAGCTACCTCCGTCAATTAGCACCCTTCGGACTTCAGTCCCTGCAATATCAGCAGTGATAACCAACGGATCTGCATGCGGGAACTTGATACCAGCTGCATCCTCCGCAGAGAAAGATATTGGAACATGAGACCACTCCGGCATTGCAGCTGCAGATGACGAAGTTCCAATGTGGCCTACTTCTCGAACGTACTCTCTTCGCTGTCTCTTGGACATGCTTCCGAGAGTACCTCCTCCGGAGATAGGGAGAACTACTCTCTTCCCTCTATCTTGCCCTTCTTCTTGCTTCGGAGGTGGCATAACATTGGCCACCGGAGGATGTCTTGCAGCATCAAAATTTTCTATTCGCGCTACAGCCTGGACCGGCTCCGAGCGCACTGCTGCTGCTGGACTTCGGTCGGTACTACCTCGACCCGAAGTTCTCTCCAAGTATTCTCCCCGAAGGGTAAGAATAGCCTTGCAGGTGTCAGTTGCATGGCTTCGGTTCTCTCCATGAATACAGCAAAAAAGGGTCTGGCTTTTGCCAGCCGTTTTCCCTGGCGGCCTCCAGCCGCTGGACTTGTTCCCCGCAGGCTGTGGAGCTCTTGGTGCAAACTTCTGCGGGGGTGCAATGTTTAAGACCTCAGAACGAGGGTGCTTTTGCCCTCTTCTTCTATCATGTTGCACTTCGGGGACTGGCTCTTGCGGCGGAGCCGAAGTCTTCACTTCTGCTTTAACTTCTGTCAACACTGTCGAAGTGGCAGTAGTTCTCCGAAGCCAACCTTCTTCCGACTTCGAGTACTCCTCGAAGTACGACATCAACTGTGATACTGTGGTGATGCTCTTCCGATGCAATTTATCCAGAAGGCCTTTATGACTGACGCCTTCCCGAGCCGCATCAACCACCGAAGATGTGGACAGCCCCCGAATTTGCGACTTCGTGTGAGCGAAGCGCTTGAAGTACTGCCTCAATGTTTCTCCGGGGAGCTGTTTCACTTGGAAAAGGCTTCCAGTCGACATGGGGGGCACGAAGGTACCCTGGAAGTTACTTATGAACTTCTTCTTCAACTGTAACCATGTCGTGATTGATCCTGGTTTTAAAGACCAGAACCATCTCAACGCCACTCCTTCAAGGGCTAACGGGAAGCACTTCGCCATAGTTTCTCTGTCTCCGCCACTAGCCTCGATTGCTAGGGCATAAGAACGCGCAAACTCACTGGGATCTTCGTCTCCGGCATACTTGCTAAGCTTCGAAGCTTTGAACCTTGGATCGAAGCGAACCTTCTGAAGCTCGGGATGCAACGGAGATTCATTGTCGTAAGAGGCGTTCTCCGGGGCTTCGGGATAGTCAAGATCGTCGTCTTCGTGCACTTCGGGGATAGCTGGGGTGGCTTGAGGGTGAAGCCTGTTCGCAGCCTCCTGTCGCCACCTCGCTACCTCGGCTTGAAGATTGGCCATTTGAGTGGCCATGTCTCCAAGGCTATCTTCATCTCCTCCGGAAGGACCTTCCGGGTCTTGAGAACTGGTATGATCAGTTCCGATCGGAATGGAGGGTGGCAGAGTGGCTCCGGGCGGTCGGAGTGTAGAAGGGGTTGGTGGAGAGGTTTCGTATCCTCGAGGGATAGAAGCCCCTTGCGGAGTTTGAGGTGGAGGGATAGTCGAAGACCCTCCGACTTCAACTGTGTCGAAGGGTATCTCTCCGGAGATCCGAGAGGACCTCCGAGTGGGATTGCGAGGTGCACTCCGCTTAGGAGGCATGATGCAAGAGGTTGGTAGAGAACGAAGTTTTTTGGACTAAGTTCCCCACGGACGGCGCCAACTGTTGGCGTAAAAGATTACGCTAACAGGTTTCTGTAGAAAAGAAACTAACAAACGAAGTGTTTGCGAAGCAAACTGTTCTAAGCCTCCGAAAGGATAATAACTTAGAATAGTTCGAAAGTGTGTATTGATTCACTTGTAATCGGTCCCCATTACAGGATGAAATGGGGGGTATTTATAGGCCTGAACATTAAGGAAAAGACCTATTTACCCCTTTATTACAACCGACATTAAGGAAACTATTTGGTTTCCTTAATAGGGCTAAAATGGTAAAAGACTAATCTAATAGGATAGAAGATAAGTCTTCCATCTTAGCTGGCAGAAAAGATCCTGAAGGGCTTTGGTTCGAAGACATACTTCGAACCAATGTCTGCCTTCGGGCTTCGATCCAGGTTCCAAGCACCTTCGAAGATGGCCTTCGGACAATCTTCGAACTGGTTGGCTGTCATCATGCTGCTTTGGCAATAACCCTGAAGATGAGATATTTTCCCCCAACACCACTACTTGAGAAACTGAAACAAACTGGATAATGAATAGTTATAATTTTTGAAACAGATTAAGTTTGAAATTGTTCAACAACTACTTCAATTCAGATGTCTTCAACACTGTTTCAAACATAAATACTGTATCTAATTATTCAGAAACACAACATGAAGGATGAAGCATTACTATAAACAAACTATGACTATTGGTACAAGAAGAATTCAGATGTAGCAGAAAACTAGTATAACCTGAAAGGTTAAGACAAAAATTTTGTACAAAACACAAAAAACTTGAAGGATGATCCTAACCAGATTCATAAATATGAATAACAATGCTTCAATTCACAAGATGTAAAGAAGAATAAAAATGAGTTCAGGTAAGATTTGACAAGAACCTAACACAACAGAGTTAAATGATCAATCTACAGCTGATTCAGCAGATTTGTCACACAAGGTATTAAAAACACAGAAAACTAACCAAAAAGACAGAGTTCTTTTAAATCAGAAGTTGTACAATATTTCTGCTCAGAAACAACTGAAAGATTAAGTCTAATGATTAACCAAGCAACAATTCAAAATCACAACAATTGACAACTTATGATGAACAGTAAAACCAACAAAACATACATTAGTTCAGCTCAAACAAAGACAAGTATACATGCTTAAATTAATCCAGATTTAATGTAGAAACTATTCAAGTACTAAATCTGAAAGAACTATTAAGTTCAGACCAGAGGAATAATTAATTTGGATTCAAACTATACTCCAGAAAAAAGTAATCAAAAATTGTATAAGCTTAAGATACTTAAGAAATTCAAAATACAGAGCACTTAAAACAGAATCACAGATTTCAAAACAGCATTACCTCAGAAATTAACATCTATCTTCACAAACATCTTTGAGAGGATCAATTAACAAGAGTAGCAATAAACTAAGCTACATACTTGACAAAATTCACAGGAAAGTACTTCAGATCAGGATTATCAACACAACCACAGTTTTGAACTCTTACCAGATGAAGAACAGCTATCTTCCTTGACTTCTTCAATCATTTCTTGAGCAAATATTTCTCCTCCACGATGATCTCTTGTATGAAAACTTGTAGAAGATACCCTTGATCTAACCCTCAAACAAGATCAAGAAGAACATAACTCAGATCAACCATAAAAGAACAACTCAAATTTTTTTGAGATGGCGGTGCAGCAAAGATAGCAGAAGTGTTCATGACGATGAATAGTCTTTTCAGATCATAAACAGTGATTGCATAAGAGTAATCAAGATAAGAGCTCCAAAATCACAGATTAGATGAATTAAGGAACAAATTTCAAAAGAAAAAAAATTTCAGAATTAGGTAAAGCTCTCAGCACATATGATTTTCTAATTTTTTCATCAAAAAGGGCTGCCATCTCTTTAGGTGTAAGGCCCATTATATAGCCATACCCTAAGAGCTAGCTTTACACAATAGTACATCTAATTTTCAGAATTAAACACGAGGACAAGACACAATTTCAGAAATATTAAACCTGAAAAATACTTCTACTAATTGACTCCAAAAGAAATACAACCTTGACACAACCTTTTAATATATTTTCAGAATTTGATAATTCTAAAAATATACCAAAAGTTTACATTAACAAACTGAAATATTCAAACTAAAACTAAACTCCTATTTATTGAATTAAAAACAAACATTTAATGTTTCGACGGTTTTCAGCAAAAACCGACAAAGCCTCTCAACCCTTCGACTCATGACACCGCTTTGCGACTCCGAGCGCCAGCAAGCCACTTCCGCTCTCGATCCCCTCGAGCCGCCTAAATGCTTGTCCTGGACTCCCTCTCGCAGACCCGATCGTCACGCCATCGCTTCCATCCGTCCGTCCAAGTTTTGCTCGGTCTCTTCGTGCACTCTTGAGATCTTATCCAACATCGCCTGGCCTCCCTGATCCTCCGGCATCGAGCTCCCCGCTTTACCCTTGATCACTCACCATCGACAGTCGCTCAGCATCTCCACCCTACACATCCAAGACAAGCCAAAACAAGAACGCGACGCACTACCAAAACCTTGGCAACCACCCCTCAATTCTACACCGAAACACTCGATGCACCCAAACCACTCTCAACCATTCAACAACTCAACCGCTTATCCTTGTCAATAACTCATCATCCAGACCGAAACCACCCTTGGTTTCACAGACTTCATGCCAAACCTTGCTGTTCGGAGTTGATTGTCGCGTCTAGATCGGTTCGGAGTCCATCTTCGGCTAGATCAGTGCGAACGCCGAAGACACCCTTCGGCGGGACACTTCGCACCAAACACCGAATGTACACTTCGGTGACACCCTTCGCACCATACTTCAAATCAGTCAGACTCCGCTCAGTTTCTGACTTGTTCTGTTTAATATATTTCTTTTGGCTGATTGGATTATTTTGTGTGATCTGATTACCTGGCGACTCCACCCCCCTTACCATGGTTAAGGGTAGTCAGAACACAATGTCGATGTTGTGTTATGTTTAGGATTGTCCCTAAGTATCCACACACTTTTGTATCGTCGAACTGACCCAAGTGCGGGGGCACATTTCTGTGTCAACACACTTTTTGGTGATTCCGCTGGGGAAGGCTATGCCAACATGACAAGTACATCTATATCGGCCACCAGTACACCTGCTACGACTACTACGTCTACATTACCGAAGGATCCCATGGGAGGCACGGATATCGACAACCGCAACATCATGGCACCTACCCTTGAAGTTATTCCCGCAGAAGACCGAACAGAGATCGAGGAAAAGATGAAGGCGCTCCAGGACATGATGCTTGGGAACTACGTCAAGACACGCGCGGGCTTCATCAAGTGCGACGTCAATGTCCCCGACCTTGCTCGGATCCAGGTAACACCAATATCGTCTCGTTTATCTTCTTTAGAAATAGAGAAGAAGATAGTCGTATCGGTAGATCAAGCCGTTAGCGCTTCACTAGCCAACTGTTTAGATTCGATAGTTAGCTCTCAAGTAGAGGCGATACTTAGAAGGTTCAACTTTACCGAGGCCGCACCTCTAGCTCCTATCGCCAGTACCCCTTATAAATCATGTTTACAGCAGAACTGACGATAGTACTAGCAAAACCATTACGTCTCTGGCCTCAACATCCATGGCCGAGACCAGTCATTATGCTTACGGCCAAGCTAGCACCACGTACCACACATCGCCTCCACCCACGCCGGTGCCAGCTTTGCCCACGCCGCACACACCACATACACAGGCGCATAGGCTCAAACACGTCGTACAGCTAGCGCATGAGGAGTGAGCCCATGGCCGACACACTGACATTCTTCCATGTGGTGCACCCCCGCATGAGAGAGGTGCGCATGCAGCAGGTCAAGATGACATTGAGGAGTGAATCTGCGCACTGTTTAGGGAGTGCACCGGCTTCGTACCTAGGGGCCGAGCTATGGTTTACCGAAAGCCGTACCCCGATAATTTTGATATAGTACCTTACCCTCATGGCTATAGAGTCCCTGAATTCACTAAGTTCGATGGTGAGGGTAACAAAACCACACTAGAGCATGTTAGTCTATTTTTGTCACAGTGTGGAGAAGCTAGTGGGTCGGATGCTCTAAAACTTAGACTGATTTCTCTCTCGCTATCCGGCACCGCTTTCACTTGGTTTTCGGCACTCCCGCCAAACTCCATCCAAATGTGGGCTGAATTAGAACAAAAATTCCATGACTACTTTTACACGGGTGAAACAGAACTTAGGCTTTCACACTTGACATCGGTTAGGCAAAAATCTAACGAGAGCATCTCTAAGTATATCAAGCATTTTAGGGATACTAGAAACCGATGTTTTAGTCTTAATATTTCAGAGAGGGATTTGGTGGATCTAGCTTTTAGCGGGTTGCGTTCCGAGATTAAGGAGAGACTAGACAACCAACACCTTTTAGAAGTTGGCCAAGTCGTCCGATACAAGATCAACGGTTGTCAGTTTTGCGCCGAAACTGACAAAGCCTCCATCAACTTTGCACCAGGTACCCGGATTGGGCCGGCCTAATTCCACAGCTCTCTCAGCCCGGCAATCACTGACCGCCCGTGTACCTGAGTCAATCCTGGTCAACAGCCCAGTGGGTCTTCTGCTGCTTCTGGCCCATGTACCCAGATTGGGCCAGCCCGACTTCGCAGCCTCCTCTGCCCGACAGTCACTTGCTGCCCGTGTACCTGAGTCAGACGCGACCCATGTAACAGCAGATCTCCTCTCTCAGTCCTCTTTGACTATCGTTGACAATGACTCATCACATCTGGAGCCATGAGGCCCACGCTATTCAGCATGGCTCCTCAATCTCCCCCTTGATGAGTGCATTGTCAACACTTCACTTCTTCAGCTCTTCAAAACCTGCGAACAACTGTGGAAACACGAAAACAAAACACACGAAAACAAAGAAGAAGAAAAAAAATAAAAAGTTTAACCCTAATGACCAAAAGCCGAATCAAAAACAAGAAGCGGTCATTATGGTTAACCAAGGGTAAAAGCTCAAAAATGAGTGCGATTTCAGAACAACAAGGATATCAACAGAGTAAGAACAAGCGAGACAAAAACTCCCCCTTAAACTGTGATCCCAAAATTTCTCCCCCTTGTTGACAAGTGAACTCATCAAGCACTCAAAAGAGACACAGACTCCCCCTGAAATGCAACTCCCCCTCAAAATATGAAATGAATGCAACTGGGGTGCATGTGGTGTGTAGAAAGCATGCTTCTCAGATATGATTGACTGCAATTACAAACATCTAACAAGTATAGCGAAAGATATACTGTCGGAGACTCATGGCATGATCAGTGCGACAGATGATATCTAAAGAAAGTCATTAGCACGCATTTTTCAGTTTTTGCAAACAAAAGCATCACCACATTTTCCAGTTGACAAGCAAGGTAAAGCATGAGATGTAAAAGCTACCTGATATCTACGAAGATAAGCATTGTCCAAAACAAAGTGCTTCAGCAAACTTGTTATCATTTCAATTTTCAGGCTTTTTCTTCTATTTTTCATTTATGCCAAGGGTTATTTGCATGTCAAACCTTATGCTGACCGACCAAGTCAAGCCTAGGCCAGATCTGGACCATCAGAAGCTTAAGACATTGGTCTTGGCATACACTACATTGTCCTAGTTCATACGAAAGTGCTATGGTACGCAGTCCAGAACAATGCAATGCGACAAAGCAAACCCACCTAGATCTTTGCAAGTTATGCATAAAGAGGCATGGAATTTTCATTTGTTCATCATTTTTATAGCACATGTCCATGTTTTAAAGCAGAAGGATGTCCAAGTTGCATGTTTGCATCTAAGTCAGGAATCTAGCTACAAGGCATGTAACAGATAACAAAAACATTTAGCCTACACATGCTAGTTACCAGAAGCAATGGTGATCATTTTTTTTTCAAATTTTAAAGCATAAAAGCCATGCATATGACAGATATCAGATATATCAAGTGAACTGAGCCAAAGCATGATCAATGACAATTATTCAAAAGCATGTACCAGCTAGAATAAGTAAAGCAGTTCAAACATATAACAGAAGCAACTCAATCGTGTGATATGTGAATATGCAAGATATGAACACACACAAAAAGACTCAAGAAAAGAGTAAAGAAGAAAGAAAAACTGACACAAAAATATCCTAGAAAGGATACACAACACCCAAATCCCCTCGTAAACGCTCAAAGGAAGACTGATCTAGGGGTTTGGTGAAAATGTCATCCAACTGATGATGGGTATCAACATGAACAAGGTCAATGACACCTTTCTCATATTGATCCCGTAGAAAGTGAAAGCGCACATTAATGTGTTTGGTTTTTGAATGGAGATAAGGGTTTTTCCCTACACTAATTGCACCGGTGTTGTCACAAAATAAAGGAACTCTAGTAGGAAAGAACAACCCAAAATCTCACAGAGTGGAAATCATCCAAACCAACTGTGAGCAGCAGCTAGCAGCAGCTACATACTCAACCTCAGTGGTCGAAAGAGCAACTCTAGATTGCTTTCGAGAAGACCAAGAGACAAGGGAAGAACCAAAAAACTGGCAAGTACCGAAAGTCGACTTGCGATCCAACCGGCACCCACCAAAGTCGGCATCCGAAAAGCCAGATAAATCAAGAGATGATGATGCTGAATAGTAAAGACCGAGATCAGGTGCATAAGTAAGATACCTGAAGATGCGCTTGATAGCCTGCCGATGAGACACGCGTGGTGAAGACTAAAAACGCGCGCAGAGTCCCACGGCGAA
The DNA here is from genome assembly GCA_019279435.1 of Zizania palustris. Taxonomy (NCBI): domain Eukaryota; kingdom Viridiplantae; phylum Streptophyta; class Magnoliopsida; order Poales; family Poaceae; genus Zizania; species Zizania palustris. Next base: position 78,638,333 of record JAAALK010000289.1, on the reverse strand, counting down.
CTGTATGTCTGGTCTTGTCGCCGTCAAGTACAGTAGCGAACCGATCATCCATCGAAACTCTCTCTCATTTACCTTTACACCGCTCTCGTCCTTATTCAGTCCTCTAGATGTGCCCATTGGGGTCATCTGCGGCTTCAACTCCCCACCAAAGTCAAATTTCTTAAGCATGTCACGAGTGTACTTACCTTGGTGGATGAAGGTGCCGTCCTTGGTCTGCTTGATCTGGAGTCCCAGAAAATACTTGAGCTCACCCATGAGGCTCATCTCAAACTCGATGTGCATCTGCTCAGAAAACTTGGACACAAGAGAATCAGTAGTACCGCCAAAAATAATATCGTCCACGTAAATCTGAGCAACCAAGAAATCTGAAGCAACTCTAAGAAAAAATAGAGTTTTATCCACCGAACCCATCACAAAACCCTTCCCCAACAAAAATTGCTTCAACCGGTCATACCAAGCCCTGGGGGCTTGCTTCAACCCGTATAAAGCTTTTTGTAATTTGAAAACATGTCGAGGAAACTTAGGGTTCTCAAAATCGGGGGGCTGCCTAACATAAACTTCCTCCTTTATGAACCCGTTCAGAAAAGCACTCTTAACATCCATTTGAAAAAGCTTAAAACCCTTTGAAGCGGCAAAAGCTAAGAGAATGCGAATGGACTCAAGATGGGCAACAGGGGCGAAAGTTTCTTCAAAATCAATACCCTCTTTCTGGCAAAAACCCTGGGAAACTAATTTAGCCTTGTTGCGCACCACAACCCCATCTTCACCTTGCTTGTTCTTGAACACCCACTTGGTGCCTATGGGGTTGCATCCAGGTGGCGACTCAACTAGTGTCCAAACTCAATTACGAACAAAATTCTCAAGCTCTTCTTGCATAGCATTAATCCAATTAGAATCAGAAAGAGCATGAGAAACATCTGTAGGCTCAAAAGATGCAACAAAGGTAGTTCGGAAAACACAGCAAGAGAGTTACCAGATGAACGCAAAGTCCTTTCAGTCAAATCACCGATGATGAGCTCTGAGGGGTGATCACGCTGAACTGCTCGGGTTCCCTGGTGATCTAAAGTCACCTCACCGGAGTCAGCAGCTGGCACCACTGGACTCGACTGAGGGGGCTCGATCGAAGTGGAAGAAGTGATCAGAGGTCCGCCCTTCTCCTTAGTCGAAGTCTCAGAAGGTGTGGGCTCTACGGGAGATGCAGAAGGCTCACCATCATAAGCAACTAGACTATCCTCATCTTCCTCGAAGATGGACTCTCCGAGCTCATCATCACCAGAAAGCTCAAAAGAAGGAGTCAGAGAAGGCATGGATTCATCAAATGAAACTTCGCAAGTCTCGACAAGCTGCTGGGAGTCGAGGTTCCAAACACGGAAGCCTCACGAATGTAAAGCATAACCAAGAAAAACTTCGTCCCAGCAACGAGACTCAAACTTGTCCAAATGCCCTCCCTTCTTGAGCACAAAGCACTTGTAGCCAAACGCTCGCAGGTGGCTCACCTTGGGCTGTCTGCCAAACCGCAACTCATATGAAGTCTTACCTATGTAAGCTCGAATAAAAATGCGGTTGGCCAGATAGCAAGCCGTATTCATGGCTTTAGCCCAAAAACGCCTAGGAGTCCTGTGCTCATCGAGCATTGTCCTGGCCATCTCGACTAGCGTGCGGTTCTTTCGTTCCACAACGCCGTTCTGTGGGGGAGTGTAAGGAGCAGAAAACTGATGGTCAAGACCCTGATCACTACAGAATCTGACGAACTGAGAGTTCTTGAACTTAGAGCCGTTGTCAGAGTGAATTGCTCGCATCCGACCATTGTTCTCATTCTTCAGCTTCAAAATCAGGTCATGAACAAACTGAAAAGTTTCATCCTTAGACTCCAAAAAGAAAACCCACGAGAATCGAGAAAAGTCATCAACAATCACAACCGCATACCACTTCCCACCGACTGAGCGTACCCGAGCTGGACCTACATTGTCCAAATGTAACAGCTTGCCCGGATAGGAAGTCATCACTTGAGTCACAGGTGAGTGGGACGCGACAACCATTTTCCCATGACGACAGGGATGACAAACTAGATCTTTCTCCATTTTAAGCTTGGGCAATCCTCGGATGAGGTCCATAAAGCTTAACCTGACTAGCAGATCAAAACTCAAATGACCTAACCTCCTATGCCACCTCCAGAGCTCAGAAGAAGATCCAGCAATCAAACAACGAGAAGGGCCAAAAGAACTAGAGAAGTCAATTCGAAACTTTACCGAATGGTAAAATCTGGCAAATCAAAGACCTCTAGAATCAATCACAGAAGAATTATCTTTCTTAAAACACACTTCCAAACCATCCTCAAGAAGTTGCGAAACAGAAATCAAATTGAAGTTCAAATTCTTAACCAAGGCAACATTCTTTAAAGAGAAATGATCTGAAATGTGAATTGAGCCAATGTCGTGTACCTTTCCTTGACCACTGTTCCCGAAGGTGATGTACTCTTTGGAGCTCGGGGGAGTGAGACTGGAGAACCATCTGCGATGTCCCGTCATGTGGCGGGAGCATCCTGAGTCCATGATCCAAATGTCCTCCAGTCCCCGATCCTGCACAATGAGTGGTCGTAAGGCGGAGCAAATGGTCCGGCACCAGGTTTAGCAAAAGAGCTAAACCAATGTCGAGCCATCTGCTCAAAAGACGGAAAGCGAAAACTATCAAAAGAATTTGGACCAAAATGTGGCTCAAAGCGCGGTCCATGGTTCTGCCTAAAGCCTCGGCCACGAGGTCTAGGACCATAGCCAAAACGGCCTGGAGCTCTGCCGGAACGACCACCACCAACTGGAGCACGGGCAAGAAAGCCGTCTCCTCTACCACCACCTACACGACGTGGCCTGGCCTCCAGCCTCTCCCCGCGTCGAGGAACACGCAGTCTACCACCCTGCTGGTAAAACTGCTCCTGACCACCACGAGCTCTCTTAGCTTTCTCAACCCGCTTTCGCCTGAAGCAAAACTCCGCAAGATGCCCTTCTCTCTGACAATACTCACAATGATAGGTGGGCTTCTTGGGATGTGGTTGAGGCTTAGGGTTCTTGGGCTTAGTGGTGATTGGTGTTGTCTTCTTGGGTTGAGAGGGTCCAGGAAGAGAGTCTAGAGAAGTGTGGAGGTGTTTGGGCTTTGGAACCCAGATATGTTTCTTGGGTGGAGCTTTGGGTGGTTCATGGATCACTCTATCCTTGGGCTGACAAGCCTGGGAGGACTAAGTGGAGTGAGTCTTAGGGTATCTCTGCTCAGGAGTCATTTTACTCCACTCCACTGCTCGGCTAATGGCACTCTCAAAGTCAGCCTTGGTGTAGGTGTAACCTACCCCAAACCCATCATGCCTCTTGAACTGTTGGATCATCATGCCGAGCTGTGGCTCTCTAGCACTGATCCAACTCAGGATAGAACGGAGGTAAAAGTTCTCATTCTGAGAATCAGCTAGCTTCTCTCTCAAGGAAGCTAGAACCTCCACCTGAGAAAAGCAGGTCTCACACTCACTCTCTACTTGGACACACTTCTCGGCTTTCAGCTTGATCAACTCAAGTCTAAGAGACAGGCAGTTCTCACAAACATTCGGTGGAACTGACAATGTCTCAAGCTCTAGCCTAGTCTGTGCAAGCTCAGCTCTCACTCTCTCCAAATCCCCCAAATGCTCATCGCCCTTGGCTTTCAGCTCAGCTAAAACAGCTAGATGAGATGGGCAATCAGCACAGGGTGCGACGACAGTGGCTTGAGCATCTTTCAGCTCCAGCTGAGCGCTTTCAAGCTCAGTGGAAAAGTGTCCCTCTCATCAACCGTTTCTGTGTACCTGGACTTCAAAGTCGACAGGTCACACAGAAGCACCTCACACTTTGGGCACTCACTGCTATCACCCAAGCAAGGGGAAGAAGATAGACTCTCAATTCTGTCGTTGGCTACGGCAAGCTCACTCTCTAACTCATCTATCCTCTTCTTGGCCCCACTAAGCAGTTTTTCCCGATATTTTAACTCCTGACGATTGTTCTCAAGTAAATCAATGATTTCACGTTCATAGGATGATACCTTTTCGTTTTCGTCGTCGTCGGAGTCATCGGAGGATATCTTTTCTTCCTTATCCCCAAGATCCATCAAGCGGAAGCTCTTGCGGGATCTTCGGCGCTGGTGTGAGTAGCTCTTCGGTTTGTCCCCGAAGGCCATGAAGCAGAGGCCCGCCGGATCGTCCTTGTCCTTCCCCTTCCTGATGATGATCTCTTCATCGCTTGAGCTCGATGAAGAGGAAGAAGATGTGGACTGCTTGGAGTAGCTCTTCTGCATCTCGGCAAAGAAGGCCTTGTCGTGCTTCTTGTTCTCTCGCCAGTAGTCCTTCAGGGCCTTCTTGAAGAATCTGGTTTTCAGCTTGCCCTTGTTGAAGGAAGAGCTGTCGTGCTCGCCGGAGTCATCGAAGCCACCACCGGTGCCCTTCTTGTGTCCATTGCGCTTGGGGCAGTCGGCGATGAAGTGTCCTGGATCACCACACTCAAAGCACCCAGATTATGTGCCATGTCTTTTGAACATTCTCTTTTCATAAACACGACGCACCTGGTTGTTAAAAAGACACAAATCATCATCTCCCAAAGACTCAAGATGGTCCTCAGTGATAGACATCACAGAAAACCCAGCACAGCTCATAGAAGATGGATCAACAAAAGGTGTAGCAAGGGCCAAGGACTTTGATCCAGAGCCAGTGAGATTTGATCTTAGCTGGATATCAACCTCAGTGGCCTTCAACTTGCTAAACAACTCAGAAATGGTCAAGGTATCATAAGAAGTGCTCTCAACGATAGAGGATACGTTGATCTCCCAGATCTTTGGGTCCAAGGTATGAAGAACCTTGAGCTCCTGCTCATGATCTGAGACTAACTGAGCACCCTCAGCCTTGTTGTCCCGAAGCTTGTTAATGATCGATTGAAAATGACCAAACAAAGCTTCAACAGATTCACCCGGCTTTTGTGTGAAGTTCTCATACTCACGCCGGTAGGTCCGATAGAGCCGAGCTTTCACCTGGGCTATCCCCTCATGGTGTGCCTCTAGAGTAGCCTAGATCTCTCTTGCAGTGGAGAGATGGCTCACACGCTCAAACTCAGTGGGACCTAGACCAGAAAATAGAATGTTCACAGCTTTACTATTGCTCAGATGCTGGGCAATGATACCAGGAGTACCATGCTTAGTAACTGGCAATATAACAAACGTATCGTGAATGCAAATGTCCCAGATGTCCGAGCCTTGGCTCATAAGATAGGCTCGCATGTGAGTCTTCCAATAGTTATAGCCATAGGCTTCCAATGACGGGACCTTGCCAGGAGAGGTCATGATCACTACTTGGGTTTAGAACCGGTTAAAGTATGGAAAAACCCTAACCAGGCTCTGATACCACTTGTAGGACCGAAAGTAGCGACTAGAGGGGGGGTGAATGGGCGCCTAAAAAGTTCTTTCGAAACAATGGCCTGCTCCCAACACCCAATGCACCTCAAAAGACTTAGCAGCAAGATGTAAACAGATCGCCAAAACCTAAAAGTATCTAGCCTATAAACGACCGGTGTTCTAAACAAAGAGACACCAACACAGTGCTAATAGGCAAAATAATCAAAGCATTCAAATCATGGCAGATCAAAACTTCATAGAAATAAATCACATCAATCGATTTAGAGATTACTGTTCAAAGTTGTCTCCAGTTAAGTTACTTGGTGAAGCCTGCAGTGTCAAAGACTGTAGTGTCGAAGCCTGCTTCAAAGTCTGCGGATTCTAAGCCTGCAGATTCGAAGTCTGCTGATTCAAAGTCTGCAGATTCGAAGCCTGTAGATTCGAAGTCTGCTGATTTGAAGTCTGCAGATTCGAAGCCTGCAGATTCAAAGTCTGATGATTCGAAGTCTGCAGATTCGAAGTCTACAGATTCGAAGCCTGCAGATTCAAAGCCTGCAGATTCGAAGTCTGTTGATTCAAAGTCTGCAGATTCAAAGCTTGCAGATTCAAAGTCTGCTGATTCGAAGTCTGCTAATTAGAAGTCTGCTGATTCAAAGTCTGTAGATTTGAAGCCTGTAGATTCGAAGTCTACTAATTCAAAGTCTGCAGATTCGAAGCCTGCAAATTCAAAGTCTAATGATTCGAAGTTTGCTGATTCGAAGTCTGCAGATTCGAAGCCTGCAAATTCAAAGCCGGCAGATTCGAAGTCTGCTAATTCGAAGTCTGCAGATTCAAATCCTGTTGATTTGAAGTCTGCTGATTCGAAGTCTACAGATAAGAAGCCTGCAGATTCAAAGTCTGCAGATTCGAAATATGCTGATTCAAAGTCTGCAGATTCGAAGCCTGCAGGTTCGAAGTCTACTGATTAGAAGTCTGCTGATTCGAAGTCTGAAGATTCAAAGTCTGCTTCACAGAGTTGGACTTCACAGGAGAAAAGGGGCTTCGATAGTAACAGCCAGAGAAGAAACTAAACACTATCTGTTCGATCAAAAAGGCTATGAAGAAAAAGCAAGGCTAGCAAAAATAGCACACTGTAGCTACAGGAAAGTAGTACTACTTGATATCAGCCACATGAACTAGTACTCACGTGAAGAACAGAACGAAGCAAACAGAGAAGCTTCCGCTCAGGAATAAATGATTTCACATGCAAAACAAGGCAAACTTGACCACAAGAAAAATGCTGGCAGCGCAGAACGTTAGAGAATAAACTTCATGAGAAGAACATACAGCAATCACAGGGAAAAACTCAAGAACAGAGCTTGGCGGCACACGTAGGGAGAGAGAAACACAGGGAAAAGAGGAATGACCCAAGGAATTGATTAAAAAGTGATTTCAGCAAAAGGGTGACCTAACCCTAGGGATTGGGGCCCTATTTATAGGCTGCCCAACACTAGGAATATTCCACCAGCCCCTTAGGGTTTTTACAGACGCTAAAATAAAGGAAAAGACTCAACTGCCCTTAGGATTTTTTACAGACTCGACTGACTGACTGTGGGCCTACATATACAGATGACTTATCTGGAAGCTAAGCTTTCGTAGTGACTACGGCTTCTCTTCTAGACAGTCCAATACAAGATCAACAGTTGTCAGTTTTGCGCCGAAACTGACAAAGCCTCCATCAACTTTGCACCAGGTACCCAGATTGGGCCGGCCTGATTCCGCAGCTCTCTCAGCCCGGCAATCACTCACCGCCCGTGTACCTGAGTCAATCCGGTCAACAGCCCAGTGGGTCTTCTGCTACTTCTGGCCCATGTACCCGGATTGGGCCAGCCAGACTTCGCAGCCTCCTCTGCCCGACAGTCGCTTGCTGCCCGTGTACCTGAGTCACACGCGGCCCATGAAACAGCAGATCTCCTCTCTCAGTCCTCTTTGACTATCGTTGACAATGACTCATCACATCTGGAGCCATGAGGCCCACGCTATTCAGCATGGCTCCTCATCCTTCGATGACGAGTCTCCACTACATTCGGACTTGCAAAAGGTGCCCTTCGATCCCAAGTTCAAAGCCTCGAAGATGCACAAGTATTCCGGTGGGTCTGACCCCGGAGAATTCGCTCGCTCATATGCTCTGGCGATAGAAGCTAGCGGAGGGGTGCGTAACACTATGGTGAAGTGTTTTCCCCTCGCTCTCGAAGGTGAAGCAGCGAGTAGGGGAGATGCTTCGGGAATACTTCACGCGCTTCGCCCACACCAAATTGCAGATCAAGGACTTTTCTACCTCTTCGGTAGTCGATGCCGCCTGCGAAGGGGTGTTGAACCCAGATCTCCTTAGCAAGCTTCATCAGAAACTAGTGTCATCAGTGGCACAGCTGATGGCATACTTCGAACAGTATGCCAAGGTGGAGGAAGGCTGCTTCTGAAGAGCTGCAACACCTGCAAAAGTCCTTCGGGAAGTGAAGACGGAGCCCGAAGCCTCAACCTCTCCGCAACCCCCTCACGACAATCGCTTCAACAATCATAGGCGGGGGAAGAAGCACTTCTGCTCAGAGGTGTTGAACATTGCACCCTCCGTTCTGAAGGCACCTGCCAACTTTCAGCAGGCACAAGGCTTCTAGGCTAGAGCTCCGAAGTCCCAAGAAAGAATACCTGGCAAGCGCTAAAGGTTTTTCTGCTGCGAGCATGGCGAGAATAGAAGCCATGACAACAAATATTGCAAGGCGGTATTAACCGTTCGAGGTGAATACCTGGGACGAAGTACAGGGCGAGGTACTTCGGATCGAGCCCCTCCAACGGCACGGTCGGAGCCTGTGCAAATCGTGGCCCGAGCCGTTCTCCCTAAGCCACCATGGAGCTACCGGTGGCCAACATTATGCCACCACCGAAGCAGGATGACCCCCAAGACCACGACAAGCGAGTGGTTCTGCCCATCTCTGGAGGGGGGACCCTCGGTAACTTGTCCAAAAGACAATGGCGAGAATACGTTCACGAAGTAGGACACATAGGGACCTCAAATTCCGCGAAGGGAATGCCCGAATGGTCTCATGTACCTATTTCCTTTACTGCCAATGATGTTGCGGGGGTGAAGTTCCCCCATGCTGAACCCTTGGTCATTTCAGCAGATATAGCTGGGGTGGAAGTTCGGAGGATCCTGGTGGACAGCGGGAGCTCTGCAGACATACTTTTCATCCAGGCCTTTGATAAGATGTGCATTCCTCAGAGGCATTTACTTCCGGTGGCCCGGCCACTTCAAGGGTTTGCAGGTCCGCCTCTCGATGCCCTTGGCCAAATAGGCCTCGAATTGGCTTCGGAGAGGGGCCCTTGGTAATGGTGGAAGAGGTGATCTTCGACGTCGTCGACGCCCCATATGCCTACAACGCAATTTTCAAACGGGGGATGCTTAACCAGTTAGGAGCTATAGCACATCACAACTACCTATGTCTCCAGATGCCCACGCAAGGTGGAGTTCTCACTATTTCATGAGACCAAGATGTAGCCCAAAGAACGGAGTATGGATATGGCCAACCGTTGGACCCTCGGCAAGTACAAAGTGTGACAAAGCACACGGAGGAGCTCCCAGAGTCCTCGAACTCCTCGAAGGGCCTTTCCCTCAAGCCAAGCCCGGAAGGTGATGTCGTCACGAAAGTAATTCTGAAGGATGGCAAAGAGTACCCAATACAATTCGGCAAGGGGCTATCTCCGAAGATAGCTGCCTCGTTGGAAGAAGTAGTCAAACAAAATTTGGACATCTTTGCCTGGACTGATGAAGACATCACCGGGGTTGACCGGAGTATCATCGAGCATAGCCTACTTGTAAACCCAAAGGCTAGGCCAGTACACCAGGGGCTCCGTAAGCTGTTGCAGAGAGGGTAGACCTCGCCAAGATAGAAGTGGAAAAATTGTTAAGGGCTGGCATCATCAGGGAAGTAGCCCACATGGAGTGGTTGCCTAACCCTTTTTTGTCAGGAAAAAGGGCTCCAACAAAGTGCGCATGTGCATCGATTTTACATCATTAAATAAAGCATGCCCGCGAGACCCTTACCCTATGCCCCGAATAGACCAACTGGTGGATTCTATGGCTAGCTCCGAATTACTAAGTTTCCTTGATGCTTACTCCGGTTATCATCAAGTCTGGCAAAAGCAGGAAGACGAAGCCAAGACAAGTTTCATAACCCCACCATCCGGAGTATTTTGTTATGTAAGAATGCCTTTTGGCTTGCGGAATGCCCGAGCCACATTCTCACATTTGATAGCTAAGGCTCTAGGTCACTAAATAGGCTGAAATGTCGAAGCCTATATGGATGACATTGTAATAAAGAGTGTTGTAAAGCACCATCATAGCCTAGACTTAGCTGAAACATTTGAGATCCTCCGAGCATGTGGAGTTCGCCTCAACCCCAAAAAATGTATATTCGGGGCACAAGCAAGAAAACTGCTAGGGTATTTAGTTTCGAGTAGGGGAATCGAAGCTAGCCCAACGCACATAAGTGCATTACAAAGAATGGCTCCACCAAAAAATTTGAAGAAAGTCTAGAAGCTATCAGGACGGCTCACATCTCTCAGCAGATTCATGGCTAGATCAGCCGAACGAAGCCTTACAATTTTCAAAGCCCTAAAGGGGTCCGAAAGTTTCAACTAGACACTGGAGTGCTAGAAGAGCTTTGATAATATCAAAGAGTACCTCGGAAACCTGTCAACACTTACTGTGCCCCTCCCGGAAGAAACTCTCCTTCTTTATCTTGCAGCAATGGGCTCCGTAGTAAGTGCAGTATTGGTCAGAGAAGTTGAGCTTATGGGAAAGCTGGTGCAAAACCCAGTTTATTTCGTCTTATAAGCTTTGTCTGGAGCAAAGACAAGATACTCCGAGCTCCAGAAATTTTCTTATGCTTTAGTAATGGCCTCGCGGAAGCTGAGGCATTACTTTCTAGCACATAACCTAATCGTTCCTACCTCGTATCCTCTTGGTGATATGCTTCAGAGCAAAGAATCTATGGGTAGTATCGGAAAATGGGCTGTCGAGCTAGCCCCATTTGGAATTTCCTTCACGGCGAGAACCGCTATCAAATCCCAGATCATAGCTGACTTCGTAGCAGAGTGGACTCCATCTGCGGTTTGGGCTCCGGAAGAACCCTCCGAAGGTCTATGGACAATTTTTTCTGACGGAGCTTATCAGGCGTCTGGTGCCGGAGCTGGAGCTATAATAATATCGCCGTCAGGGATAAAGGCCATGTATTCTGTGAGGCTCAACTTTAAGACCACCAATAATATTGCAGAGTACGAAGGAATCCTGCTAGGCCACTGAAAGGCAAAGGCACTTGGAGCAGCAAGGATAATAATTAAAACAAATTCCCAAGTCGTCGCAGGGCATGTTGACAAAAGCTTTCAAGCAAGAAACCCACATCTGGCAAAGTATTTGGAAGAAATCCACAAGACAGAAGCAATATTCAAAGGATTTTCTGTTCGAAGTATACCTCGAGCAGATAATCAACTTGCAGACATTCTAGCGAATGCTGCAGCCGGAGCATTGGACCTCCCGGAGGGTGCTTTCTATGAATAACTAGTCAAGCCTACAGTAAATCAATTACCCTCCGCAGAAGTCCTTTGCATCTCAACTACATATTGGCGGGCTCCGATAATGGATGTCTTGCAAAACAGCGCAGATTCATCAGAAGGTCTGGTTGTCCGAAGGTTGCAAGCAAGGGCTTGAAATTATAAGCTTGTCAATGGTGTGTTATACAAAGTCGAAGTTTGTTCTCCTCTACTCCGGTGCATCTCACAACCCGAAGGCCAAGATATACTTCGGGACATTCACGAAGGTTTATGTGGAAGCCACCTAGCCCCCTGTGCTCTAGCAGGAAAGACACTTCGGCAGGGGCTCTACTGGCCGACAATTGTAAGAGATGCAGAGGAACTGGTTCGAACCCGTCAAGGATGCTAGTGGATGGGAAGACGGAGCAACCGTCCACCGGTACCACTTCAAGTTATTGCCCCGGTGTGGCCAATGGCACGATGGGGAATGGATCTCATCGGCCCTTTTCCAATGACAAAAGGCAGCTTGAAGTTTGCAGTGGTAGTAATTGAATATTTTTCTAAGTGGGTCGAAGCAGAACCCCTAACTGCTATCACTCCATGAAATGTGCAAAAATTCTTCTAGCAAAATATCATATGCAGGTTCGGAGTGCCAAGGGAGCTAACTGTGGATAATGGAACCCTGTTCGAAGCTGAAACATTCAAAGAATTTTGTGAAGATCTGGGCATTAAGTTATGCTTTGCAGCAGTTCGCCACCCTCAATCCAACGGAGCCGTCGAGCGAGCCAACGGGAATATTCTCTCCGGTCTGAATCGAAGGATTGTCGGGTTGGCCAAGGGGTTGTGGACCGAAGAACTCCCTAAGATTTTATGGTCCATTTGGACCACTCAAGCCAGGTCCACAGGCTTCACTCCATTCAGGCTGTTTGCGGAGATGAGGCCATGACTCCTACGGAGCTCAAGGGTGGATCCCTTCACGTAGTAGATCCTGGAGATGAGGATGAGAGAAACACTTCGCTGGACTTGTCAGAAGAAACAAGGCTTCGAGCTTTCGCCAATCTGACGAAGTACCAAGACCAAACAAAAACATGGTATGACCCGAAGATAAAGCTGAGCGAGCTTAAGCTAGGTCCTTCAGTTTTGCGAAGTGTAATAGCTCCAGGGAAGCTATGAAATAAATGGGAAGGACCATATCTTATCCTGCGCTCAGGGTGCCCCGGCTTGTTTAAATTAGCTAATTTAGAAGGGGAAGAGTTGAAGCATGCATGGCTTGTGGAGCACCTTAAGCGTTATTACGCTTAGGGGCTCCTTGTAATCAATTGTAAAAGTTCCTTTCTAAATAAAAGTGAAGGATCGAATCTTGTTTGCTCTTCGAATATCCCTTACTCCTGGTGGACACTTTAGGAGAACGGAGATGCTTGCGGAGTCAAACATCTTTCCAAGAACCCGGGCAATGGCCTTCGAACCATTGGTTCAAGGACTCCGTTGCCATCCTGCGGATTCCAGGCTCCGGCTTGTTAGGATCCGTAGAAGAGTCTAAGGAATTTAAAAGAACAGATTTCCGTCCTTCGGGTTCAAAGCATCTGTAAAAGAGCCGAAGGTGGACAGCATGTGGATTCTAGGCTCCAGCTTGTTAGGATCCGTAGAAGAGTCTAAGGACTTTAAAAGAATAGATTTCTGGCCTCTGGGTTCGAAGCATCTATAAAAGAGCTGAAGGTGGCCAGCCTGCGGATTCCAGGCTCCGGCTTGTTAGGATCTGTAGAAGAGTCTAAGGACTTTAGAAGAACAGATTTCCGGCCTCTGGGTTCAAAGCATCTGTAAAAGAGCTTAAGGTGGCCAGCCTGCAGATTCCAGGCTCAAACTTGTTAGGATCCGTAGAAGAGTCTAAGGACTTTAAAAGAACAGATTTCTGGCCTCTAGGTTCGAAGCATCTGTAAAAGAGTCGAAGGTGACCAAGCAATAAGTTTTCAAGGCTCTGGCCAATGAGACACTTTTAAAAGTCCTAAGCGACTAATATGGGAGCTTACAAGTATAAATTCAGCTCTGAAACCTACAAACATCATAATACGAACGTATAGTTCGAAGAACTCTACGAAAAAGTAAAGTATGATTACTAAGTGTTGTGCGAAGCATCAGATTGTTGTGCAAATCATTGTGTCTGACTGACCCTATCGCAATGCGTACGGTCCCCCACCCACAAGGAGGGGCAGGAGAGTAAGGAACAACAAGATGCTTTTGAAGCACTTCATATTAATTGAATAACCATACTTTTACATCAAGAGAAATTTTGGTCTAAGCGTAGATAAAGTCAGAGACCCATCCGACCTCTAGAACTACTTCTCAGGCTACTTCGACCTCCGGAGCTCGAAGCCGTCGAGACTGTCTTTTTAGTTCGAGTGCTTCTTTTCTTCTTCGAAGCTCGCAGTTTTTTCTGTTCCTCTTGAAGTTCAGCCCAAGTCAGAAGCCTTTCGGAGCTAGCCTCTACAGGGTCTTTGGACTGGTACTCCGAGTCAGACCAATCTACGTACTCGGAACATGAAGATGTTTTTTCCTTTTCCTCTTCTTTGATATAAGTTAAGACTTCGTGGCAAACTTTGGGTGCTATCTTCCCTTGATCTCTGCGAGGAACAAAAAAGCATGAATGGCGGTAAGGCCTTAAGCTTTCAAGGACTGTCCACTGCTGATGGAGCCCTTCGTTAATTTCCAATACTTCGAAGTCAGGCTCCGAAGAACATGGCAAAACCTAAAAGAATAAACATCCAAACAAGTTCCTCGTTTATAAACTTTTCATTCATACAAGGGGCTTAACAAGATTTCTTATACACAATTAAGCGCCCTATAGGACTAGACCTGCGGGTCGGTTGGCGGAGCAGGAGGTGTCAGGGCTGGCGAAGCTGGAAGCAGAGGCCTTGTTTGTGCTTGCTTTTGCCGGCGGGCCTCGTCGATCCATGTTTTGGCTGCATCCTTGTGGTCTGTTTTCCAGACTAACCGGAAAGCTTCCCAAGCCGAGGCTACATCCTGTGAAGGACGCAACAAGCCCTCGTCGGCAAAGCCCGTGGGCGTCGAACCCCCAACCGGAGCGACTGAAATCCCAAGAGCTTCGAGGTGGCGGAGGACTCCAATTCCAGCAACTTGTCCGGAGATCTCTCCGTACCAGATGTCGGAGCCCATCATCAGCTTCGTCGCCACCTGAATCATCTTTAGCTTTCGGTCGAGGGGCTCACTCGCCACAGTAGAAGACGAAGGGAACATGGTGCCGAAGTATTCCAAGGTACCCTGAAGGGCATCCAAGGTGCGCTCCGCTATTTCAGTATTCTTCATCTCTGCAGCCTCCAGCCCCACAGCAGCAGCAGATACCTCAGCCATTTTGGACAGCAAGGTGCTTTCTGGGCCATCGCTTATTTGAGAGAACCTTGGAGTTCTACGAGTTGAGCGCTTGAAGTAGTTGCCGCTTGCCGGAGCTTCTCTACCTCCGCTCGGAGCACCATGCATTCGGCTTCGCCTTCTTGGGCTGATGTTCGGAGTGCACTGCTGCTTTGCCGTTCAATCCGGAGGGCTTCGTTGGTGGCGGCCCTAGCCCACCGTTCTTCAAGGAGCTCTTCTTCAAGCCAAAGTGTTTTGTCTTCGGAGTTTTTAAGTGCGGACTTGAGGGTAGTAACCTTCCACTTGAGCCGATTGGTTTTGACTTCATTGGAGGTCGCTGCCGCTCTAGGAAGGACAAATTGCTGCAAAAAAAGAGTAAGTAAGTACTAAGTAATTCCATTTTTTAATTAACGGCACTTGTGGTACTTGGTATACCTGAAGGGCAGCCCTTTCGAGGGCTAGATTAAGCTCCGAGGCTCTGGCCTCACTCAATACGGAGACCAAGTCAGAGTTTATGTCTTCCTGGCCTTTCTCCGCCAAGGGCTCCAGAAGCGCCCGGAGGCCCGTTCGTTTCTCCAAGAACGGAGCCAACAAAGGGAGTCAGGACAAGGCCTTGCGGTCATCTGCGGTCGCCTCCTCCTCCGAGTTACTCGCTGAAGCGTCGTTGGAAGAAGGCGTCGCCATCGGGGCAGGTGGGAGTCCAAGACTCGTCATGCTTTTACCCCTTCCTGGTATGAAGGTCGGAGGAGCGACTTCGGCGGAGGTAGATCCTCCCTCGACCGGTGTCCCCTCGGCTGGAACTGCTTCTGCGGAGACGGCTCCAGTAGTCGAAGCCGTTGTGTCCATTGGAGCCGCAACCCCGAGAGAAGTTGGAGCTTCATCTGTGGCCGAAGCTGCGCTACCCTTCGACGCACCTACAACATTAAGGTACTTGGTGAATATTTGTGGGTAATGACTGTTACAGGAAATGATAAAGGCAAAAGCTTCGAAGTCTAGCTTCAGTAGCGCCTTGAGGTAAGATTGTAGGGTCCTCCAGGACTTCGTACAACCGGAGGTATTCATCGAGGTCGTCCCTCGAAGTCCTCTCCGGTGTAGTTGCTGTAGGTGGCTCAACTTCCGTGGTTATCACCCCAGCCATGGGTGAGTTGGGGATAACTGTTTCCAACTCCGAACTTTGGTTGTGTCCACTACTTCATCCTCGTTGTCAGCAAGAAGGTAGTTTTCAAAGTCTTTTGCCATTTGGACCTCGGAGCCCTTGCTTTCGGAGCCTTTGTTCCCGGAGTCCTCCGAGGATGAGCTCTGAATGCCCAGGGAGGAGGCAGAGGATTCTGGAGCCAGCTGAGGAGGAGGTTTGACTACTTTTTTCCCTTTCTTGATGGGGGTCTTGCTGGTTTTCTTCGAGGGCTCGGTGGCAGCTTTTCTTTTCCAAGGGGCCGCTCCAGCTGGGTTGAAGTCTAGCAGAGGTGGAGGCACCATTCCGAGGGCCCTCCACACTTTGTTGGAGCATTCCCAGCTTCCCACTAGCTCTATTATTTTGTCTTTCACCCACTGTAGGGGCTCCGAGCACCCGTTCGGTGGCTCTCGTTATCTGCTCCGGAGCTAACGCTAGTGGGGCCGCTCAAAAAAGGTAGCATATTATAAGTATGTTATTCTTCTTCTAACATATTATTGCAGGAGAATCGAAGGCTTACTTACACTTCGAAGCTCACCCTCCGAAGCATGTTGGAACGCTATCGGCCAGTCTTCTCCAAGAGGTGGAATTTAGAGCGCAATAAACTCTTCGGCTAGGTCCCGCATGCTCATACGGCTGGCTATTGAAGTTAGTAACCCTAGCCGCGTTGAGAGCAGGCTCGGGTTCGGGGTGACTTCTGCCTCCTTCTGAAACCATATTTCTTGAAGAGGTCCTGCGAAGGGGGAATCTTCTCTGACCTCCGCGTAGAACCACCGGAGGATCCAGTTGGTGTACCATCAGTCGTTGATGGCCTTCGCTGGAAAGTGTTGAGCGTGCTCCCTTCGCAGTTGGAAGTTAACACTTCCAAAGGCTGTTATCACCTTGGTGTCTCCGGGGCCATCTTGTGGCTTCATCTGGCAGATAGCTTCATGGTTGGCGGCGAAGACCTTCGATCGTCCTTCGCATCCTTTAGCTCGAAGCGCCCATTCAAAGATGGCCAGCCATGTGATGGCGTTGGGAGACAGTTGAGGCAAGGTAATATGAAACATTTCTAATACCTCTGATAAAAAGTTGATGGCAGGAAGCCCCAGACCCACTTTGAAGAATGCTTCGAAGACTACAACCTCTCCGCTTTGTGGCCTTGGGGTCGACTCCATTCCGGGGACCCGAGTCCTCATTCTGGGTCCTAGCTTCCCGTCCACTGCCTCTTCGATGGACTCTGTGGTGCTTGTAGATTGGCCGATGAGGAAGCTTTGGGGGATCTTCTTCTTGGATGGAGGCCGGAGCTCTCGAGGATTCTTGGGCCAAACGTCTCCCGGAGCCCCCGCCATTGCCACTGCTGCCGAAGTTGCCCAAGCTTGCCTCTATGCCAAAGAACTTGCTGCTATCGGCACAGTGTGTCTGGTCCTTGCCATGGCTCAATCGCTTGGGAAGTTGGGAGATCTGGAGGTTGAAGAGAGTAAGTTTCGGATATCAGGCACGGTAAAAGTTTTCGGTGGATTCCGATTCCCCTTTATAGCCTCCCGTTAGCTGTCGCGCTTCGATTGCGTTCACATTACAGGTTCGACTTCCGTCGCTGGCGAGTGGGCCCAGGAAACAAAACGGTGTGAGTCCACGGTAAATTTTGACCGTTACCTTTTCGAGAGCATAACGGCTACTTGAAGAGTAACGGCTCCAAATTAACGGCTTTTCACGACGTTTAAACTCCGCAACGGTTCTCTTTCTCGCGAAGTGTTCACACAACAGTCCTGGTTCGAGGCTGTTGTCTAGATGCTTCGAGGTCAAATGCCCTTCGAATAACTGTAACACCTTCAAATTCTTCTAAGTCTCTGAATATGAAGATATTCCTTGCGTATACTGCTTTCCTACTATATAGGTTAAAATCGGAGAAGCGTATTCGTGGGGCTACTATTGGCGAAAAATACTTCACCATCAGAACTTTAGAGATTGACAATCAAAGATAATTTATCGGCTTCAAAGCCCATGCTTATGCTCGAAGGTGGTGAAGTTTCTAAGCCAAAAGGTGCTTCGACTTACAATTCAAAGGTACCCTCCGCGGGCTATGAAGCTTCGGTGGAAAACAACAAGTATGATAAGATGTTTGCCTTATCTACCTACACCGGGTAGATTTTACCATTTTAACCCTGTTCGGGGTACCGAATAGTTTCCACAATGTCGGTTGTAATTGAGGGGTAAATAGGTCTTTTACTTAGATTTTTTGCCTATAAATACCATCCTTTTTACCCTATAATAGGCATCGAATACTCAGCTATTCAATACACAATTTCGGAGGCTTGAGATAGTTCTCAACACAAATCCACTATTTGTGAGTTCTTAATCTTAGAGAACCTGTTAGTGTAATCTTTTACACCAACAGATACAGAAAGCAATTGTTGATTCGGAAGTTCTGATATGGTATCAGAAGTTTCAACGAGCCAGAAGCTCCGATTAAGAATCGGGAATTTTTGTACAGATCGGATGTTCCGATATGGTATCGGAAGTTCTGAGATGGGCGATAACAGATTGGGTCTATTGCTTGTTGTACTATATCAGGAGACCTAAAATACCCTATCAGAAGTTCCGATATAGAATCAGAAGTTCCGATGTGGGCAAACAGATTGGAACTATTATGGTTTTTATGGTTTTGGGATGAGCAAAACCCAGGGGCCCTTAGCCCTATAAAAGGAGAGGAGGACGTCTTGGGACAAGCAATAAGCCTAGATTAGTAGATATGGCCATGTCTACTTGATGAGGCATAAGTGGGAATCCTTGGAAAAGTTCAAGGAGTTCCAGAATGAGGTACAAAATCATACGAGCAAGGCAATTAAATTTCTACGATCAGATCGTAGGGGTGAATATTTTTGCCATGAGTTTAGTGATCATCTGAAGTAGTGTGGAATTGTTCCACAACTAACTCCACCCAGCACACCTCAATGAAATGGGGTGTCCGAGCGAAGAAACCACACTTTATTGGACATGGTGTGGTCCATGATGAGTCACACTGATCTTCCATTATCCTTTTGGGGTGACGCTCTAGAAACCGCAGCTTTCACGATTAATAGAGTTCCATCTAAGTCAGTAGAGAAGACGCCATATGAGATGTGGTCTGGGAGATGTCCCAGTTTGTATTTTCTAAAGATTTGGGGATGAGAGGCGTATGCCAAATGTATGATGTCTGACAAACTAAGTTAAGTCTGGCAAGTGCTTCTTTATGGGGTATCCTAGTGAAACCAAAGGATATTATTTCTACAATAGATAGGAGGGCAAAGTGTTTGTCGTTCGGAATGGTGTATTCCTTGAGAAAGAGTTTCTCTCAAAAGGAGTTAGTGGGAGGATTGTGCATCTCGAAAAGTTTCGAGAGCCACTGGAAAGTGTTCTAGATCCCACTGAACCAAAGCAGGAGGCGCAAGATGTTGAAAACCCTGTTATGGATGCACCAGCCCCACGGAGGTCTGGCTGAGTTGTCCTTGCGCCAGAGGGGTACATGTTCTTGACCATTTGGCATCGCGATGTGTTGACGTTGGAGAATGACAAGTCCAAGACCTATGCGGAAGTAGTGATGGGACCAGACTCTGAGAAATGACTTGGAGCCGTTGGATCTGAGTTGGAGTCCATGCGAGTTAACCAAGTTTGGAACTTGGTTGATCCACCCGATGGTGTAAAAACTATTGAGTGTTAATGGATCTTCAAGAAAAAGATATATGTTGATTGAAATGTTCACATATATAAGGCACGATTGGTGGCGAAGGGCTTCAAATAGATTCAAGGTGTTGATTATGATGAAACTTTTTTGTTCGTCGCTATGCTTAAGTCTATTCAGATCATCCAAGCTATTGCTGCATTTTATGATTATGAGATATGGCAAATGGATGTCAAGACGGCTTTTCTCAATGGAAACTTAAGTGAGGATGTGTACATGACATAGCCTGAAGGTCTTGATGGTCTAGGGAATGCTGGGATTCTTCGTTTTGATGAAGTAGCCAAAGGGTTTGTCTTCATCAAGAACAAAGAAGAGCCTTGTGTTTACAAAAAGGCTAGTGGGAGCTCACTTGTGTTTCTGGTCCTATATGTGGGTGACATATTGTTGATCGAAAATGACATTCCTTTGTTGAATGCTATCAAGACTTCACTGAAAAGTAGTTTTTCGATGACCGATCTTGGAGAGGCAGCATACATTTTGGGCATAAAGATCTATAGAGATAGATCAAAATGGTTAATTGGATTATGCCAGAGTATTTACATTGACAAAGTTTTAAAACGGATCAAAATACAGAATTCTAAGAAGGGTTTTCTGCCGATGTCACATGGTATTTCTCTTAGTAAGACTTAGTGTGTTGCGACCCCTGATGAGCTAGCGAAGATGAGTGTGATCCCATATGCCTCCACAATTGGATCCATCATGTATGCCATGTTGTGTACATGCCCAGATGTGTCGTGTGCTCTAAGTGTTACGAGCAGGTACCAATTGAACCCGGGTGAAAGTCACTGGGATGTAGAAAAAAGTATCCTCAAGTACTTGATAAGGACTGAGGAAATGTTCCTGGTATACGGTGGTGAAGAGGAGCTCGTTGTAAGTGATTACACGGATGCTAGCTTTTAGACCGATAAAGATGATTCTTGATCATAATCTGGTTTTGTGTTCTGCCTCGATGGAGGCGCAGTGAGTTGGAAGAGTTCCAAGCAAGAGACAATAGCCGATTCTACAATAGAAGCTGAGTATATCGTTGCTTCAGAAGTGGCGAAGGAGACCGTTTGGATCAGGATGTTTATTTCTGAGGTGTGTGTGGTTCGTAGTGCGTCCAGTCCAGTGGACCTCTATTGTGATAATAGTGGTGCCACTACGCAAGCCAAGGAGCCTAGATCGCACCAGGAATCCAAACATATACTTCAGCGATATCACCTGATCCGAGATATAATTGAGAGAGGTGATGTGAAGATTTGCAAGGTGCACACGGATTTGAACATGGCGGATCCATCGATGAAGCCTCTTCCACATCACAAGCATGAGGCGCATATGAGCTCCATGAGTATTAGATACTTGTGTGAGTGAGTGTTGTGTTTGTGGAAGATGCTATTAGAGTCTATGTTAATGTATGAGGATAATTATTATCTTGTTCCTTGAATAAATATCGTTTGCATTTAATTAATCGGTACGACTTGTTATGTGAAACTTTTTTCTTTATGATGATGTTGTTCAAAAGGGTCCATAATCTTGTCATCATGTGGGACAGTGATGATACATGGATTAGTACATCCGACTGATTGATGATTATGTTTCATACATCATAGACATAGAGATGTCAAATCAGTGATGTGGACACATGTTGGTGAACATGGTGTTGGACAGACCCACTTGAGATACTGATGAGATTGTTATGTGTGAACAGTTGTCATCTCAAAAGGTCCACCTATAGAGTCCTTTGACTTGATATCGTCATTTGATTCCATAATGCGTAGTGACACACTTAGATGCTTCCTAACACTATTCCGTAACAGGGTAGTAATAAGGGTTGTTTTCAGGTGTGTTGTGAAACATGTCTTGGGATATGAGCTGTCAAGATGGAATTTACCCCTCCTAATAACAGGAGAGTCGTCTCTGGGCCCTTTGAGGTATTGGATTGGAAATGTGCATGGCCATGCCACTATGACTAAGGAGTTAGTCATGATTTGAATCCAATACTTGATCGAGTGAAAATGTCAAGTTATCCAACAAGGGTGGCACATATCTCGCCTTGAGCTTGGCTGACAGCGCGTGGTAAAGGGACTAGTGCTTGCGTATATCAAGGTTCATAAAACTTTGATTTTGTACGCTTTTGAGGGTCAATATGTGCTGCTAGGTACCGCTATTGATCAGTGAGTTGGAAACGGTTTCCGATGAACAACCGTTAGTGTATGAACATATCGGGTCACACACTTAAGGGGATGGATTAAAAACATGCAAAGAATTGGTTCTTGTGCAAGTGGGAGATTGAAGGTTATGACCAAGAAAAATCAATGGATCGGAAGTTCTGATAGGTAGTATCGGAAGTTTCGGTTAATTTCTAGTTTTGATAAAGATAGCAATTGTTGCTTCAGAAGTTCTAATATGGTATCGAAAGTTCCGACGAGATAGAAGTTCCAATTAGGAATTGAGAATTTTTGTACTGATCGGAAGTGCCGATATGGTATCGGAAGTTCCGAGATGGGCGATAATAGATTGGATCTGTTGTGTGTCGTACTGTATCAAGAGACTTAAAATACCCTGTCAAAAGTTCCGATACAGGATCGAAAGTTCCAACGTGGGCAAACAGATTGGATATGTTATGGTTTTTAGGGTTTCAGGATGAGCACGACCCAGGGCCCTCAGCCCTATAAAAGGAGAGGAGGATGTCTTAGGACAAGCAATAATCCTAGATTGGACCTAGCCACCCAAGTGTTCTATCCTTCCTTTCTTGATCTAAAATGTTGAGGTCAAGGATCCCCATGTCTCACGTGCGGCGCTAGCACGCTGCCATAGGAGGTACTCCATCCCTGTACGTGTGGACTCCGTGGAGACGTTGCTCAAATAGCGACGCTCGTGAACATCTACATGCGAATGACCACATCGTCTTCATCGATCAGGTCGGCGAAGGACGGCAAGGATTAAGCGAGGAGAGGCTGGACGTGTTGCTCCAACATCTTCTTCCACTGCACCTAGCGCGTCTGGTGTTAGAAGGTCCCCTATTCCCCAACATGTAAATCTTTTAAGCTTCGTCTGAACGATCAAAAAATATTTCCTTAAGCATTTCTCGTTCGTCCTATTCCCATATCTCCGATGTAGTCGTCTTCAATCCATTTTGTTTCATCGGGGGATTTGGGTACTCACGAAGGTTAGCCTCGGTCCTCCACCATGTCCGATGCTTTACTCTTGTAGTTGGTTATGGTGAAGCCTTGACCGAGTCCTTCCTTTGTTTTGTCAATGTCGTATTTACCGGGTGAGCTTAGGTAGCTCTTCGTTGATCGGGCTGACCCCGTCATCTGTTACTTCGAGAAAATTACCATCCCAAGCCTTCCATGGCAGATAGACGACTCCTTCCATCTCCCACATTGACAGATCGGTTATTGCTATGTTAACCGATCTATAGGCAGGAATAATTCCCCCCTGATCACCGACCCATTGAAGCAAGAACTAGTGCATTGTTGAGGAGATACAACAATTCGCATGTATCCAATCATGCCCCAACTGCAGAATATAAGATCATTTTCCCTCTATGATAGAAAAGTAGTCGTCACAGTCTTACTTCCAACTGTCAGCTCTGTGTTTAGCACCCTCATTGTGTTTGATGAGTTGCTGCTAAAGTCCCTTAATACCATATTAGTTCTGATGACATCTTCTGATATTTTCTAGAGCTTATGAAAGGTGGCGTAAGGCATCAAGTTGATAGTCGCCCCCCGTCTATCATCATTTTGGACATCAGCTTTCCGTTGACTAGCCCTTTGATATAAAGAGGTCAAAGGTGCTGATGCCACTGGTCTTTCGGCTTGTCAAACACTACTGGCTGCGGAGCCAACATTAGTTGGGCCATTGTATTGGCATGTTCCATGTCATCTTCTGATATGACTCGATACTCTGCGGGTAGGAGGAAAACCATGTTTACCCCCACGTCTGTCTTATTCTCGTGACCGGCCTCATCATTCACTCACCATTCACTTTTGATTCTACTGGGCCGATCGGTTTCCTCGTCGCACCTTTGCGCCTTTAGTTCTATCTATCGTAGATGTTGCTGTTGATAGCAAAAATGGCATTAATGGTTAAAATTATCAAAATATCACTTTTTGGTAGTTTTACCGAAAATATGTCGAGACCTGGCATAGGCCGGTCCAACCTGCTATGTAGGCATAGTCTGACCGGCCATGTAGGTCCGGTGAGACCGGCCCAATCGATCTGTATCCAATTTAGATTAGCTATTTTTGGGTCTATTTTATCTCTAATTAATTATTGACGACTTGGAACCTGTGTCCAACCCAGAATAGAGCCCAGGAACTCATGACCAACCACTATAAATAGAGGCAAGGCCGATTCAAGGAGAGCCCCCCAAAACCCCAACAGATCCAATCTATTATCTAACTTGAATTGAATTTACATTCAATTTACATTCCTTGTCATAGGATTAGCCAAGTAACGTCCATCTTTGCTGGTTTCCATTGTAAACCATCCGTCTGCCACATCGTAATCACGGTAAGTCCTTGTAGGTTTGCTCGTGAATCGTCTATTTCATCCACGTAATGGATTTCTATTGTTTTATCGGTTTTTACCGGTAATTCGGTCCTTTTGCCAAGTTACCTATGGTTTTCTAGTGTTTTTTTGTAGTGTTTCATCTCTCTTATCTTTGCCAAAAAGTATCGGAAAAAAGCACCAACATCAAGACGATCGCCGAAGGACCTGGGTGAGCGGATCTGTCACTATCGGTCAGACCGGCGTTGATAGGCCAGTTTGACCGGGTTGTGCCGTGTCGTAATCCCATCGACAACACGCGTCGGTCTAACTGGTGGCATACGGTCGGTCTGACCGGTGGTGTGCAGTCAGGCCCCGACACATCCTTTTCTGTAATGCCAGTCAGACGTCCGCCTATAGGCCGGTCCGACCGCAGCTCCCTAGTCGGTCTGACCGGCAACCCTAGGACGGTCCGACCTCATGACCCCCGATTCAATTTAATCGGTTTTAGCTAGATGATTAGGTTTTATTATTTTTAGTTATTTTATCACATATCGGTTAATTGAATATTATTCTATGATATTATTTTATTCCTCACGACTCTGTTATTTCCTCACCACTATTTGAGGATCGTCGGAACGTGACGTCAGCGTTGTGTTACGCTTAGGGGTTTACTCTTAAGTATCCGCACACTTTTGGATCGTCAGATCGATGTTAGTGTGTTTGGCACACTTTAGTGTCAACACACTTTTTGGTGACTATGCTGGGGAAAGACATGCCAAGCACTTCTACATCGGCGTTGGGTACACCTACTACCTCTACATCAATGGGACCCTCGACATCGATGAATCCGGTGGGGAGCTTAGAGATTGACGATAGCAACATCATCATCCCCACCCTCTACGACCTCTCCGTGGAGGATAGGACAAAACTCGAGGCTAGGACAAGGGAGCTTCATACTCTTTTTCTTGGCCAGTTCACCAAGACCCGCGGGGGCTTCATCAAGCGCGACAGTGACATCCCTAATCTATCCAAGGCTAAGGTAACAACATCGTATCCTCAGCTGTCCTATCAGGACATCGAGAAAAAGATAGACATGTTAGTAGACTAGGCCGTTAGAGCTACTGTTGCAAACCACGTAGAGGCCACGATACACTCTAAGATGGAGGCGATGTTTAGGAGATTCTGCTTTTCTGAGGCCTCTTCCCTAACTCCGATAGCTAGTGTACACCATGTTCACCGCATACACAGTACAACCGACGGGAGTACCAGGAAGACCATAGCGTCTACGGCCACACCATCCATGGACGAGACGACATATGGCCTTGTCGGCTAGACCGGCCATCAGGCCGGTCCGACCAGCTATCACACCCTCAGTCAAATCGGACTTGTAGACAGTCCGACTGCCCCTATCCCACACTATGTGCCACCGACCGTGCCTATGCTACCTCATCCTGCGTTGCCCGCACCTCCTGCTCCCTCACCCCCACATAGGCCTGATTATGTACCGTATCGTGAGCCACCACGTGAGGAGCAGCCGCATGGCCGACACCATGATATACCGCCATGTGTCATGTCCCCGCATGAGATATGCGCGTAGGCAGGAGGCGTAGATGACTTTCACGAGCGGATTCACGCACTGTTTAGAGAGTGTGCGGGTTGGACACCTAGAGGTCGGGTTAGGGTTTATCATAAGCCATACCCTAATCACTTTGAGACCATCCCGTACCCGCGTGACTTTAGGGTGCCTGAGTTTACAAAATTTGACGGTGAAGGTATTAAGACCACCCTAGAGCACGTCGGCCAATTCCTAGCGTAGTGTGGTGAAACTAGTGGGTCGGATGCATTGAAGCTAGATTGTTCTCTCTTTTGCTTTTCGGCACCGCTTTTACCTAGTTTTCGGTGTTACCGCCGAACTCCGTTCAGACTTGGGCCAAGTTGGAGTAGAAGTTCCATGACTATTTTTATATTGGGGAGACCGAGCATAGACTTTCACACTTTACATCGGTTAGACAGAAGGCTAACGAGAGTGTCTCTGAGTACGTTAAGCATTTTAGGGACACTAGAAACCGATGTTTTACTTTGAACATTTCTGATAGAGACTTGGCCAACCTAGCCTTCAATGGTCTCCACTCTGAGCTCAAGGAGAGGCTAGATGGCCAGGATTTCTTTGATGTTAGTCAAGTTCTGCAGAAGGCTCTAGTTTAGAAAAGTCGAGCCAAGAGTAGAAAATTCACTAAGACATTTAACAAGCCAAAAGTCGAGGTGCACGTCATGGAGCACTCCGATGAGGAATCATCGGAGAGCGAGGATGACTGGCCAACATGTACACCATAGAGTGGACTTGGTATAGTGAGAAACCAAGGGTGGTTTCGGTGTTTTGTGATGAGTGATTGACAGACTTTTTACCCTCTGTTCGAAGGGTACCTCCGGAGGGGTCTCGGAGGTGGTCTCCGAAGGGTGTACCTCCGAAGTGTGTTCGGAGGTGGTTTTATCGGAGGCTGTTCGGTGTTTGCTTGCTGCAGCTGTGCAGCGGAGTGTGCCTGTCGGAGGGGTCCGGCAGTACACGCTGACTGGGTTTGTACCGAAGGGGCTTCGGTAGTTTGGGCGGTACACCGGAGTGTGTGCCGGAGGCTATTAACCCGGAGAGGTCTCCGGAGTACTGGATACACTTGTTTGCTTGTCTGTGGTGCGCAGGGACTTCGGAGGCGACGGACAAGGTTCGAGCCGGGTGAACCTGGGTCAATCGGGAGGCTTGATGCCAGGGGAGCGGGGAGCTCCGTCACGGTGGCTGCGAAGGTGGTCCGGGTCGGTCCTCGGGTCGAGGCGCGCCAGGTGAAGGCAGAGAGTGCGGAGCTTGGCTCCGGCTGAAGGTACTCCGAGACAAAGTCCTCGGAGGTGAGGCACTTCGAAGGTACTCCGAATGGAGTGTCTTCGGAGTTGGTGGATCAAGTCCTCTGCGGAGGTATGGAGTTCGAAGTGTGCTCCGAATGGAGACACTCGAAGGTACCCGACGAAGGTCTCAGAAGTCGAGGTGCATCGAAGGCATGGTTCAGGTGAGGCTCGTCGTGGAGTGTGCTCGGGGAGAGGCACTGCGACTGAGTGCTCATGGAATGCTTCATGCGGAGGCCTTGGACGAAGGAGGGACTTCGAAGGGTGGTACTCCGAAGGTGGGGCTTCGGAGTGAGGATGACTTGAGGTGCTTCGGCCATGCATGGCTTCGGTACACGGACGAACGGTGTTCGAGCTGGGAGTAGCTGCGAAGCCGTGGTGGTCCACTCCGGAGGTGGTGGTGCGAAGGCCCAAGGGGCTTTGACGGCTTCGGCTCAAAACCGTCACTGTATCGAAGGACCTCTTCGGCGGAGCGAAGGCCAACTGGCTGCAGGCTTCTCGCCGAAGCTACCGCACCCTCCGGTGCGAAGGGAGGTTCTAGAAGTCAACACTGTAAAGGCTTACACTGTCTGTTCTGAAAAAGGCTGACACTGTCCCCTCTGCAGCTGACAGAGAAGCCTCCAGAATAAAGGTGGACTACCTTTTGTACCCCTTAGTTCTGAAGAGACAAAATGAATGTAAACCCTAGGGGTAATGTAGTCACTTCCTTAGGATGAAGCCGTGGGCTATAAATATGGGGGCTCGGTAGGTAACATTTAACACTTTGAGCATTTACTGTTGAGCTCCTGTACACAGACCTCGCTGGTTTTCATCCAGAGTTCAATATATTTTGTGTTCCTTGTTCAAGCGGCGAAGCCCTGCTTCCTTGTGCTTTTGCTTGAGCTCGCGTTGCATACCTCGCTAGTTTTTAGTTCACCGAAGCCTGTCTTGGCGAAGGGTGTTTTTCTCGCGAAGTGTGTTTTTCAGTGTGCTGTCGCTCTGTGTAACACGAGGCAAGAGCTCACTGCTTACTAGCGAAGCCCTGTTTTTATCCCATTTTGCTTCTTGTGTCGAAGCCCTTAGCGTAGTCCATTTGCGTGTGCGTGTAGACCTTCGTGTACGAAACTCAGCACCAGTTGTTGCTGCCAAGTACTTGGTCGAAGTCCTCAGAGGGTTGTCTACTCGTGCGAAGGGTGAAGTGCGAAGCCTGCTCGAAGCACCTTGTGTGCGGAGCCTGCACTGACTTAGCAGAGTAGATTTTCGGGGGTGGTTAGTGGAGCGAAGTCTTCTTGGCTTCGAACTTTTGCTCCAGCGAAGCCTGTGTTCGGAGCTGTCGAAGTACCTCCGAACCAGACCTTCGAAGGTTGTGTTCGAAGCCTGTTCCGCAGGAGACAGAACTGAAACCGAAGGCTAGTTTTAGCCCGAAATTTTAAAAAGCTCCCATTCACCCCCCCCCCTCTGGTCGCCGTTTCCGGTCCAACAATTGGTATCAGAGCTTGGTTAAGATCACCAGTTGACCTTAACCGGTTTTGTGATCTGTTGGCGACATGGATAGAGGCAGTAAAATTCCTCTGTTCGATGGGACAGATTTTGCATACTGGAAGGTGCGCATGGAGGCTTACTTGTTAAGCCAAGGAAATGCAATTTGGGAGATTGTGGACTCACAATACTCCATCCCTGATACCCGCACCACTCAAACTGAAAAAGATCAGTATATTGCCAACTCGAAGGGAAGGAACATACTGTTCATTGGTTTGAGTCGGAGTGAGTTTGATAGGGTGCAGCATCTTAGGACTGCTAGGGAAATTTGGACAACACTCACTGTCTTTCATGAGGGCTCTGCTCAGATTAAGGCCAGGCGCCAAAGCACTTACAATCAACAGTATCAGCTGTTTGTGCAGGCACCTGGTGAATCTGTAGATGCCATGTTTTCTCGCTTTGACGCGATAGTGAGTAACTTGCGATCCAACGGGACGCTTGCTTACAGTGATCATGATAGGGCTATCAAGCTTCTCTATGCTCTTGACCGTAGCATATGGGAAGTGAAGATATCCAGCATAGAGGATTCCACAGGCTATGACACATTGACCTGTGACGAACTCTTTAGCAAGCTGAAGTCCACAGAGATTTCCAAGGCATCTCTTGCTGTGCACAGAAGCTCTTTGCCACAGCCATTGGCATTGGTTTCTAGCACTAGCCGTGGCACCACTGCAGAACCAAGCACATCAGGCACTTGTGTTCTTGCAGATGGTTTTGCTTTGTCCTCCCTGGTCTCCGTCACAAAGGAGCAGGTGGATACTCTAGCTGATGATGAGCTTGCTCTCATTGCCCGGAGGTTCACCCGCTTTCATCATGAGAGACAGGATCAGAGGAGAAGTGGTTTTAGTGGCTGCTATGAATGTGGCGACACCTCTCACATTAAGGCAAATTGCCCCAAGGTCAAGAAGAGAGATGAGAGTGACCGCTCTAAATACCACAAAAAGGAGAGGAAGCCCTTTGTGAAGGGCAAGCGCGGCAAGATGGCTAAGAAAGTAGCCAAGGCCGCTTACAGAGCATTTGTTGCTGCTCTCAGCGACATCGACACATCCTCAACTGAGGAGTCGAGCTCTGAGGAGGAGGAGTCCCCAAGGAAGGAGGACAAGAAGGACAAGAAGGGACGTGACTTCACCGGCCTTTGCTTCATGGCCGACAGCGATCACAGCGGCGATGAGCTTGACTCATTTGAGGTAAACCTATCATCTGACCAGCTTCTAATTAAATTAGATGAGCTGAATGAAGTTGTGCTTGGTCAGGATAGATTACTTGTACAAGCCGCTAGAGAAAGAAAAGACCTTAGACTTAGGCTAGAAAATGTTTCTACTGAATATGCCATGCTTAAGTCTAAATTTGATGATGCTGAATGTGAATCATGTTCTGTTGTCATGAGTGAGCTTGCTCAGTTGCGTTCTGTTCATGCTCAAACTCTTTCTGAGCTTGAGACTGCACAGAAGCAGCTTCTGGAGGTGGAGTCTAGACCTCATGAAGTCATTGATTGCATGAACTGTTCTTTATTGCGGGATAGCATTAATTTACGTGATAAGCATGTTCATGATTTAGAGGCTAGATTGGAGAGGGCCGGTAGTTCTAAGGATGTGCAACCTGTTTGTGACACTTGCATTACCCTTAAGGACCAGCTAGGCACTGCTAGAGAGCGAGCTGAGAACCTCATGTCCGAAAATGAATACCTTCTTTCTGTGGTGAACAAATGCACTGAAGGGAAGGGTAGGATGGATTTGCTCTTGGCCAAGACCAAGTTGTGTGCTGACAGAGCCGGGGTAGCTCTAGGTTTGGGTTTTGAGAGGATAGCTTCAGACAGTAAGACCAAAACTGTTTTTACCTCTCCCACCACCCTAGAGAAAGAGAGAGCTCTGTTGGACACCCCATCAGCCAAAAAGCCTGCTCATCCACCAAAGAAAACCACTCCTCCTACCAAGAAAAATCCTCCCAAGAAAACCACTCAGAAGAAACCCAAGGAGCCTGTGAGAGTTGCTCCTATGATCCATGAGAGTGCCCCCAGGAGAGTGTTTCACTGTTCTTATTGTTAGAGGGCGGGTCATTTGATTGGTTTCTGTTTCCGTCGCATCAAGGATGAGCGACGTGCACAGGCGATGAGCTATCAGGACAGGCATTACCCATCTTTAGGTATGCATGAGTCTGAGTATTACTCTCGTCCTGTTTTTGAGGCTCCTCGTGCTTCTCGGAGAGGTTCTGCTCCTCGAGGTGTTCACCATGTTCCATATGGTGGTAGACCTCGGGCGAGTAGCTTTATACCTCGTCAAAGTAGGAGACCTCGACATGCTTTGCGTTCTTTGCATGTAGGCAGACCTCGCACTTCGCATCATTCTGATTTTCATGTGCGTAGACCGTCTGCTTTTACTGTGCCTACTACTCGTGTCACTCAGTGCTGGATGCCTCGCCATTATTTTACTCACCCCAGCACTGAGCGATCGAGACGTTTTTATCATGTGTAGGCGACAGGTCGAGGCTTGGAGGGCACGTGGATCATGGACTCCGGTTGTTCGCGCCACATGACCGGAGATGCAGCTTGGTTCTCTAGCCTCACCACAACCAAGCAAAGGGAACATATCACCTTCGGAAACAATCGAAGGAGTAGAGTGAAAGGTAAAGGTGTGGTAAGAATTAACGCGAACTTCACTCTCAAAGATGTTGCTTTGGTTGAAAACCTGGGATACAATTTGCTGTCTGTATCTCAGTTGCTTGATGAGGGCTTCGAAGTGCGATTTCATCGCGATACTTCGCAAGTGCTCAATTCTGATGGCGTTGTGGTGTGTAAGATCTTTAGGGTTGGGAGAGTTTTTGGAGCTGATTTTTCAGAGTCGTCTGGTTCTTCTCATTGCCTTGTTGCACATTCGACTTCTGAGCTTTGGAAGTGGCATAGGAGACTAGGGCATATGAGCTTTGAGTTGCTCGCTCGTCTGAGCGCCCTAGGTTTGATCCGAGGATTGCCCAAGCTCAAGTTTGAGAAGAATTTAGTTTGCGCTCCTTGTCGACATGGAAAAATGATTGCTGCTTCGCATTCGCCAGTCACCACAGTGATGACTGAACAGCCCGGAGAACTTCTCCATATGGACACTGTAGGTCCTTCTCGGGTTAGTTCTTTAGGCGGCAAGTGGTATGTTTTAGTTATTGTCGACGATTACTCTCGCTACTCTTGGGTCTTCTTTCTTGCCAGCAAGGACGAAGTGTTTTCTCACTTTCGGAGCTTGGCTTTGAGACTTTTCACTGAACTCCCTGGTGCATTAAAATTCATTCGAAGCGATAATGGCACCGAGTTCAAAAATAGTCTCTTTGTTGACTTTTGCATGGAGCATGGCATAGAACATCAATTCTCTGCTCCGCGGGTTCCTCAACAGAACGGTGTTGTTGAGAGGAAAAACCGCACTTTGGTTGAGATGGCTAGGACGATGCTTGATGAGCATAGGACTCCTAGAAAATTCTGGGCTGAGGCCATGAACACTGCTTGCTACATCTCAAACCGAATTTTCTTGCGCACAATTTTAAACTTGACATCTTATGAGCTGCGTTTTGGGAGACAGCCCAAGGTTACTCATCTTCGAGTTTTTGGCTGTCGCTGCTTCATCCTAAAACGTGGAAATTTGGATAAATTTGAGTCGCGATCTTCTGACGGGATCTTTTTGGGTTATACTACTCATGGTCATTCTTATCGTGTTTATAACTTGGAAACTAACACTGTCATCGAGTCATGTGATGTGACTTTTGATGAATCAACCCCCTCTGTTAGTTCTGCTTTTGAGCAAGCAAATGAACACGACATGGAACAGACCTTATTCGAAGACGAAGATCCCGGAGAATTCGAGGATGATCCCCTACTACCCTCGACATCAACCCCCGAAGCTGACCCCGCTTCTACTACTTTGGCACGAGGTCCCGAAGCGACTACCTCAACATCGGTCATCTTGGGCCACTCCAACGCACAAGTTGAGGGGGAGACTGCATCCCGCCGCGAGGCTCCACACCATGTTCAAAGGATGCACCCTCCCGAGCAGATCATTGGTGAGCTTGATCAAAGGGTAACTCGTTCTCATGCTCATTTCACTAATGCTGCTTTTGTTGCTTCTTTCGAGCCCTTAGATGTTAGTCATGCACTTTCTGATTCTAGTTGGATCAATGCCATGCATGAAGAGCTTGAGAATTTTGAAAGAAACCAAGTCTGGACTTTAGTTGATCCTCCACCAAATGTTCATTTCATTGGAACAAAATGGATTTTCAAAAATAAACAAGGGGAGGATTGGACTATTGTTAGAAACAAGGCTAGGCTTGTAGCTCAGGGTTTTTCTCAACTAGAAGGGATTGATTTTACTGAAACTTTTGCACCTGTTGCTCGCCTTGAGGCCATTAGGATTTTGCTTGCCTTTGCGACATCCCGGGGATTCAAACTCTATCAAATGGATGTCAAAAGTGCTTTTCTTAATGGCTTCATAGGTGAAGATGTTTATGTAAAACAACCCCCTGGTTTTGAAAACCCCAAGTACCCACATAAAGTCCTTAAACTTCATAATGCTCTTTATGGACTCAAGCAGGCCCCTCGGGCTTGGTATGATAGGCTTAAGTCTTTTCTGCTTGAGCGAGGGTATTTGATGGGCTCTGTTGATAAAACTTTGTTTACTCTCAAGCATGGCAAAGATTTCCTTCTAGTGCAGATTTATGTGGATGATATCATCTTTGGTGGCTCTTCTCATGCTTTGGTTGCCGAGTTTGCAGATACCATGAGCAGGGAGTTTGAAATGTCGATGATGGGTGAACTCACCTTTTTCCTTGGTTTGCAAATCAAGCAAAGCAAACAAGGTACTTTTGTCCATCAGACAAAGTACACCAAGGACCTGCTCAAGAAGTTTGACATGTCCGATGCGAAGCCCCTCGCCACTCCAATGGCTACATCTGTAGCATTGGACCCTGACGAAGATGGAGAAGCCGTAGATCAGAAGGAGTTCCGAAGCATGATCGGCTCCCTCCTCTACTTGACTGCCACGAGGCCGGACATACACTTCGCAGTATGTCTGTGCGCTCGTTTTCAGGCTTCACCACGAGCTTCGCACCGCCAAGCGGTTAAGCGCATTTTAAGGTATCTCAAACACACCCTTGAATTTGGCATATGGTATTCATCGTCTTCATCTTTATGTCTTAGAGGTTATTCAGATGCGGATTTTGCTGGGTGTAGAATTGATAGGAAGAGTACCTCAGGTACTTGTCATTTTCTGGGTACGTCTCTGGTTTGCTGGTCTTCCCGCAAACAGTCTAGTGTTGCTCAATCGACGGCTGAGGCCGAATATGTTGCTGCAGCTAGCTGTTGCTCTCAGATTTTGTGGATGGTTTCCACTTTGCGGGATTTCGGGTTAGATTATAAGAGTGTTCCACTTTTCTGTGATAACACTAGTGCTATTTGTATTGCAAACAACCCGGTTCAGCACTCCAGAACCAAACACATTGATGTACGGTATCATTTTCTCAGAGATCACAATGAGAAGGGTGATATTGAACTTCAATATGTTGATACCCAACACCAGCTTGCCGACATTTTTACAAAACCCCTCGATGCTTCTCGATTTGCTTACTTGCGTGGGGAACTTGGTATTTGTCATCCCTACGGCATTTTGTGAGGAGGAGCTGATTTTGATTGTCTTGCATATGCTCATTGTGTGGAATTGCACTTACATCTTTTGCTATTATATGCCTGCTTTTAATTCAAAGAAATCATGTCAGCTCAGCTCTATGAAATATATCTGGAACATTGGTTGTGCATGATATTTTATTTTCTAAAATCAAAACTTGCTCACCGCACAATCGTGTATCTAGCTTGTTTAGGCTGGACTGCTTTTAGCTATCTTTTATCTACTTGACAGCAAGACACTGTTCCTTGGATGCTAAAATTTGCAACCTGCAAAATGTGTTCTTTATTCATGGATACTCATCAAAATATTTAATTCATCAAAATCAAATTCAAAAATCCATGATTTGCCTGGTTTCAATGAAAAGATCCAGGAGGGTTTGTTTGTCGCACTACTCTATTCTAGACTGCTTACCATTGCACATTGGTCTGAACTGGGATAGTGTAGTGTATGCCAAAATCACCGCCTTAAGCTTCAGATGGCTTTCTTGCCTAGGCTTGGCTTGATTGGAAAATATAAGGTGGACAAACAAATAACCCCTGGCATTAAGAAAAGAACAACAAATTTATTTGCTCATCAAGTTTGCTTTCAACAGCTCCTTTTGAACAAGACTTGTCTGTCTAGGGTAGAATTTGTTAGCTTTGCGCAGTCCTTGACTTCACATGTCTAGCTGATGTGATTAAGTGGTGATGCTTTTACTTCAAAATGACGAAATCACATGCCATCATCTTGTTTCACAGAATGTTAAATTGAGCTGAGCACATGATCATTGATGTTACTGTTGGCATATTTTTGCATTATATGTCTTTGCAATTTTATTTCATTTCGAAGCTTTGCATCTTTTACATGCTCCTTGATGCTTGCATTGCCAAAGGGGGAGAAATTCCGGAGAGATTTGCTATGTTCTCTGCCGCTAGGAGGCATAATTTCGAAAAGGGGAGAGATTTTTGACATAAAGGGGGAGAAAATTTTGCTTAACTCAGGGGGAGTTCTTATCAAGGGGAGTTTTGCCAAAAGGGTTTTTACTCTTTTACAAAGGGGGAGAAAAATTCTTTTATCAAGTGACATGCTTTGGCTCCTTTTTGAGTTTTTATGGTCACTTGTGTGCTGAAAGCTTTTTATTTTTTCTTGAAATTGGATTTGGTTGTCAATGCACTCATCAAGGGGGAGATTGAGAAACCAAGGGTGGTTTCGGTGTTTTGTGATGAGTGATTGACAGACTTTTTACCCTCTGTTCGAAGGGTACCTCCGGAGGGGTCTCGGAGGTGGTCTCCGAAGGGTGTACCTCCGAAGTGTGTTCGGAGGTGGTTTTATCGGAGGCTGTTCGGTGTTTGCTTGCTGCAGCTGTGCAGCGGAGTGTGCCTGTCGGAGGGGTCCGTCAGTACACGCTGACTGGGTATGTACCGAAGGGGCTTCGGTAGTTTGGGCGGTACACCGGAGTGTGTGCCGGAGGCTGTTAACCCGGAGAGGTCTCCGGAGTACTGGATACACTTGTTTGCTTGTCTGTGGTGCGCAGGGACTTCGGAGGCGACAGACAAGGTTCGAGCCGGGTGAACCTGGGTCAAGCGGGAGGCTTGATGCCAGGGGAGCGGGGAGCTCCGTCACGGTGGCTGCGAAGGTGGTCCGGGTCGGTCCTCGGGTCGAGGCGCGCCAGGTGAAGGCAGAGAGTGCGGAGCTTGGCTCCGGCTGAAGGTACTCCGAGACAAAGTCCTCGGAGGTGAGGCACTTCGAAGGTACTCCGAATGGACTGTCTTCGGAGTTGGTGGATCAAGTCCTCTGCGGAGGTATGGAGTTCGAAGTGTGCTCCGAATGGAGACACTCGAAGGTACCCGACGAAGGTCTCAGAAGTCGAGGTGCATCGAAGGCATGGTTTGGGTGAGGCTCGTCGTGGAGTGTGCTCGGGGAGAGGCACTGCGACTGAGTGCTCATGGAATGCTTCATGCGGAGGCCTTGGACGAAGGAGGGACTTCGAAGGGTGGTACTCCGAAGGTGGGGCTTCGGAGTGAGGATGACTTGAGGTGCTTCGGCCATGCATGGCTTCGATACACGGACGAACGGTGTTCGAGCTGGGAGTAGCTGCGAAGCCGTGGTGGTCCACTCCGGAGGTGGTGGTGCGAAGGCCCAAGGGGCTTTGACGGCTTCGGCTCAAAACCGTCACTGTATCGAAGGACCTCTTCGGCGGAGCGAAGGCCAACTGGCTGCAGGCTTCTCGCCGAAGCTACCGCACCCTCCGGTGCGATGGGAGGTTCCAGAAGTCAACACTGTAAAGGCTGACACTGTCTGTTCTGAAAAAGGCTGACACTGTCCCCTCTGCAGCTGACAGAGAAGCCTCCAGAATAAAGGTGGACTACCTTTTGTACCCCTTAGTTCTGAAGAGACAAAATGAATGTAAACCCTAGGGGTAATGTAGTCACTTCCTTAGGATGAAGCCGTGGGCTATAAATATGGGGGCTCGGTAGGTAACATTTAACACTTTGAGCATTTACTGTTGAGCTCCTGTACACAGACCTCGCTGGTTTTCATCCAGAGTTCAATATATTTTGTGTTCCTTGTTCAAGCGGCGAAGCCCTGCTTCCTTGTGCTTTTGCTTGAGCTCGCGTTGCATACCTCGCTAGTTTTTAGTTCACCGAAGCCTGTCTTGGCGAAGGGTGTTTTTCTCGCGAAGTGTGTTTTTCAGTGTGCTGTCGCTCTGTGTAACACGAGGCAAGACCTCACTGCTTACTAGCGAAGCCCTGTTTTTATCCCGTTTTGCTTCTTGTGTCGAAGCCCTTAGCGTAGTCCATTTGCGTGTGCGTGTAGACCTTCGTGTACGAAGCTCAGCACCAGTTGCTGCTGCCAAGTACTTGGTCGAAGTCCTCAGAGGGTTGTCTACTCGTGCGAAGGGTGAAGTGCGAAGCCTGCTCGAAGCACCTTGTGTGCGGAGCCTGCACTGACTTAGCAGAGTAGATTTTCGGGGGTGGTTAGTGGAGCGAAGTCTTCTTGGCTTCGAACTTTTGCTCCAGCGAAGCCTGTGTTCGGAGCTGTCGAAGTACCTCCGAACCAGACCTTCGAAGGTTGTGTTCGAAGCC
This sequence comes from Zizania palustris, assembly GCA_019279435.1. Taxonomy (NCBI): domain Eukaryota; kingdom Viridiplantae; phylum Streptophyta; class Magnoliopsida; order Poales; family Poaceae; genus Zizania; species Zizania palustris. The sequence goes on along the minus strand of JAAALK010000289.1, from coordinate 78,601,544 downwards.
TGTTCCGCAGGAGACAGAACTGAAACCGAAGGCTAGTTTTAGCCCGAAATTTTAAAAAGCTCCCATTCACCCCCCCTCTGGTCGCCGTTTCCGGTCCAACATATAGTAAGTCCAAGCCCATCACTTGCACTGAGTTACGGCCGTCTCGTACCAAGAGTCAGCCTAGCGAGGTGAAGTATTCTTTTGATGTGACCAAGTGTGAAAAAATATTTGATTTTTTGTTGAAGAGCAAACTTATTAGGTTACTGAAGGGTCATGTCATCACGACTGCCGATGACTTGAAAAAGTGGGCTTATTGTAAGTGGAATGATTCTCATTCCCATTCTACTAATGATTGCAATGGTTTACATTGGCAGGATCAATCGGCCATAGAAAAAGGACGATTGAAGCTAGATACAAATCCCATGATGAAGCTCGACTAGGACCCTTTTCCTTGGAACACTGTTGATCTCGACGGGGAGAAGGTATGGATTCGGCTTGAGAAGGTCTGATCCTCTAAGGGGAAGGAGGTCGTGATCAGAGAACCACGCCCACACACGCTCGTGCTAAAGAAGCCTGAGGTAGGAGTGTGGAAGGTGAACACTAGCTCATCATCTTCGGTTGTGAGTCGCAAGAAGCCGAAGGTGACATATGACAAGCTACTCCAAAAGCACCAGATGAGGGCCGAGAAGGCAAGCACTCGTCCAGGACCTCCAGCGAGGCCGGACGCTCCTCAGAAGAGTGGGTTCGGCCCATGATGGTCAAGGCCATTCGATCCACCTTTCCCTACGTCTCTCGGGTACCCTTCCCCATATTATATTGCTCCATTCGTGCTATCCAGGTTTTATAACATGCAGGGTCTGATGAGTGCTACAAGAGGCGATGTATTCGGTAGACTATCCATCGCGCCACAAGGATGTCCGGAGACAGTGTCCGAAGCTATCCTCGTCAAGGTAGAGTCCTAGGATGTCCCAATCCCTATGGAGGCCTCCACAGGGCAATACGAAGGCAAACCGGAGGAGACAAGCACTGTCGGTCTGACTGTGGCCGTAGGGTCGGTCAGACCGCAGTCACCATCCTGGCCTAACCGGCCTACGGTGGCCAGTCCGACCGGCCTGTTGCAGGCACTTGAGACCAGATGGTCTGACCGGCCCCATATGGCCAGTTTGACCGACACAGCCTGGTCAAACTGACCCAATAAGGCTGGTCCGACTAACAGTACATAGGAGTAGGATTCCACCAAGCGCAAAATTGTCGAGGCCGATCCGGGCAATTCCTGTTTGGCCAAAAATTCTAGGAGCAAATTTGTGGCACATGGCACCAAGCCGCAGCCTTCTTGGGCACCCCCAGGCATGACCAAGTCCTAGAAGAGGTGGCTACAATGTCTTTGTGAAACCAAGGGTGGTTTCTGTCTGAATGATGAGTGATTGACAAGGATGAGCGGTTGAGCAATTGGTTGAGTGTTGGGTTTTGTGCATCGAAGGGTTCAATGTACCAATGAGGTTTGTGTGCCGAGGGTTTCGGTGGTGCGTCGTGTTCTTGTTTTGGCTTGTCTTGAATGTGCAGGGTGGAGATGCTGACCAACTATCAATGGCGAGTGATTGAGGGTCAAGCGGGGAGCTTGATGCTGGAGGATCAGGGAGGCCGGGTGAAGTTGGAGAAGATATCAAGAGTGCACGAAAAGATCGAGCAAGACTTGGACGGACGGATGGTTGCGACGGCGTGACGACCGAGTCTGCGAAAGGGAGGCTAGGTCAAGTAATTAGGCGGCTCGAAGGTATCGAGAGCAAAAAAGGCTTGCTGGCGCTCAGAGTCGCAAAGCGGTGTCACGAGTCGAAAAGTTGAGAGGCTTTGGCAGTTTTTGCTGAAAACCGTCACATCTCTAAACGTGCTAATTTCAGTAATTAGGAGACTCTTTGTTTTGAGGTAATTTAGGGTAATGTGTGAACTTTTAGTATTTTTTAGGATTTCCCAATTCTGAAATAATATTAAAAGTGTTGAGTCATTGTGTAATAAAAAAGTTTAAGAGTCTATGGTAAATGTACTCCTTTAATATATTTTTCAGGATTTCTTGAATTCTGAAATTATATTACAAGGAATAGGACCTTGATGTAAAATAGAAGTTATAGAGGGTTCTTTTCAGAATTTTCCCCCAATGGCTGGCCTATAAATAGAGGTCCACATCCATGGGCTGTATACTTTTTGCAGAACTTTGTGGCTGTCCACTTTTCACATACTCTAAAATATCTGATGGCTGCATTATGTTCTTATTTGTGATCCAAGAAGACTGTCAGGTTATGCTGTTTTGGTTGTATTTTGCTTCTGTTTTGGCGTGTGGATATCCTTGGCTGAAGAACATCAAAATTTGGATGACTGAAAACTGATACAGCACATGTGATATTCAAACAAAGGTAAGTCACTCAGTCTAGAAATTCCTTCTTCCTGCTAACTTAATTTCAAGAGAGATTAGCAGAGGTTGGTTTCTTTGTTTGGATACTTTTTCATCAGGTATGAATCTGTTCTAGTTGTAGTTTTGTTGTTTTTCCTCGATGAACAACAGTGAGAATACTACTCATGTGTATAAGAGGATATGAAGATAACTGGTTTATATTCATTTGGTTATCTCCTGATTGTTCTTGCTCTATTCATCATATTTTTACCAGAATGTTCAGTTTAGTTCCTTGATCTGAGTGAATCAGTTTCAGAAGCATTTTATGATAGAAACTGTAGCAGATCATAGTGTCTAGCAAATTTGTTTATGGTTGCTTATATGCTGATACACCTGTTCATCGTCTAGAAAAATCTGTTGATCTAATTTTTGTGATCTGAAGCTTATACTCAAATGGATTAATTATTGAAGTTCAAACTTGGAAATAGCTTTCTGAATCTGATTTGAATTTTAGTTGATATTCAAGGTTAAGTATATTTTGAGTGTTAAATTTTTTCTGATGAACTACAGTACCTATCCTGAACTGTACTGATTTATGTTGATTCTTTCACTGTTTAAATCCTATCTGCATCAGAATTGAATCCCAGTACTAGTGTTGGTTTACTTCTATGAATCCCTGAACAATTGTTCATCTAGTCACTTGAAGTTGAACAAATTTCAAAATTGTGAATTCTCTAGAAACTTGTGGTTTCAGTTTCTGCCTAAAATTTTGTTGAAACATCCAGTTGTCAGCTATTGATCACTATGAAGTTCATTTGTCTGAAACTGGCCTTATCAAGGTAAACTGATTCTGTATATCTTCTCCTGAACATTTTATTATTTTGTATATCTTCTCCTGAACATTTTATGAAGTGATTAATTTCACTTGTCTTGTTGATCTATTATTAATTTAACTCAATATATTCATTCAGTCAAACTCTTAATTGAGAGGCTTGATTACTTGAGAATCTGGACTAGAAATCATTGGAGTTCTGTTCTGAAATCTGTTTTGAGTGCATAAGTTCTTGTAGTTTGATTTTGCTGTTTTGCTAAAGATCTGAGTAGTCTCTGGTTCTAATTCACTAAATATAATAAATTGAATTCAGAACAAAGAAGTGTTGAATATACTGCTGTGTTCATATTTTCAGTTCACAGTTTCAGAATCAAACTTGATTGCACTTTTTCAGTAAACTGCAGTGCTGTGTTGAGGATAAGTTTGCTCTATTCTGTTTTGAAGTGTGCTAGATGTCAATTTGAATCTGTTTGATTGAAACATGGAGTTTGTCATTTAAAAGTGATAAGTATACATCAAGTTTTCATATTACAAACTGACACTGTTTTATCTCCTAAAAATCTGAACTAATACAAAGTGCAAGAGTTGCATTCAGTTTTCTATTTTTGAAACTGGTAATACTATTCAACAACAAGCAAGTTTCAGAATTAGTATTTTACAACTGAAATCTATTTGGATTAATCTGAATTTGTTTGATAGACTGAATTGAGTCTGTTTGGTGCTGTTTATACATCTAGAGTATAGATTACAAATTGGAACTGATCTAGAATCTACAATTCTGAATTGAGTTCAATTGTAAAGCTGAAATTTGTTTTCTGAATTTTTAGTGGCTACTGTTCAGCATCCTGAATTTTCAGAAGTGGTGTGTTTTCAACTAAATTCAGTTTGGGTAATGATCATTAGCAAATAGAGTAGTTTACATGAGATTTTGTACAATTTGTTGTTTGCTCTTGAGCTGATTTATACTTGAAAGAGTAAGAATCAATATGTGTTGAAAAGTGATATATCTGTGATGACTAATTAAATTGTATTCCAAATTGAATAGTGAAATTACCTTGTTGTTAAATAGTTTAGCTCAGTTCTGAATTTTCTGAATCTTTGGTTTATTTCGGAGATTCAGTTGCTGATTTAACTCTGTCGATCATCCAATTGACGATATACACATTTTAGTTCGGAATACCAATTGCCGACAGAGTGCTTCGACACTTCAAACTCCGAACAAGACTGAATTCTGAATTTGAAAAAGATTTGTCGCTCTGATTTTTATTGATTGGTTTAAATTTGAATCTGAACTTTTGGAGGAGCATTGGGTGATTTGAATAGGTCATCTGATTCACAAGAATTTGTTGAGGCGCCTATTCAACCCTCTAGTCACCATTCCGATCCCACAATTGGTATCAGAGCCGGTTAGATCACCAGTTGACCTTAACCGGTTTGTGATCCTTGTTTTGGCGAAATGGAGAGAAACTCTAAGATTCCGATTTTTGATGGTCATGATTTTGCTTATTGGAAGGTGCGCGTGGAGGCTTATCTACTAAGCCAAGGAAGTGCTATTTGGGACATTGTTGATTTCCAATATGTGATCCCTGAAACTCGCACTTCGGAGATTGAGAAATTACAGTACGATTGTAATAGCAAAGCAAGAAACATATTGTTTGTCAGTCTAAGTCGCAAAGAGTTTGACAGGGTCCAACACCTATGAATTGCATGTGAAATTTGGACAACCTTGAAAACTTTTCATGAAGGCATCTCTTAGATTAAGGCTAGGCAGCAAAACACTTATAATCAAGAATACCAAATGTTTGCCCTAGCGAATCTGTAGATGCCATGTTTGCGTGCTTTGATGGAATTGTAAGTAATTTGCGCTCCAGTGGGACTTTGGCTTACTCTGACCACGATAGAGCAATCAAACTTCTCTATTCTCTTGATCGTTGCATATGGGAGGTGAAGATCTCTAGTATTGAAGAGTTGGTGAGTTTTGATACTTTGACTTGCGACGAACTCTTTAGTAAGCTCAAGTCCACTGAGATTGCCAAGGCGTCTCTTCTAGGAGTCGGAAACTCTTTGTTTCCTTCTATTACTTTAGTTTCCAGTCCTAGCAATGGTACCTCATCTGGAGGTAACTTTTCTGGTGGTTTTATCTTGTCCTCCCTTGTCTCTGTCACAAAAGAACAAGTGGACACTCTAGATGATGAGGAGCAAGCTCTCATTGTCAAGAAGTTCACTCGCTTCTACAATGATAGACGAGACCAAAGGAGAGGAGGGTCATAGGGGTGTTTTGAATGTGGAGATCTCACATAAAAGCGAATTGCCCTAAGTTAAAAATGAAAAATGAAAACGAGCACAAGCACCAAAAATGGAACAACAAATATTACTTCAAAGGGAAGCGCGGAAAAGTGGATAAAAGTGTAGCCAGACCTGTTGTCGTAAAAGATTACGCTAAGAGGTTTCAAGAGATTAGAAACTAGCAAACGAAGTGTTTGTAAGTAAATCGTTTCAAGCCTCCGAATTGGATAATAGCTTAGAACAGTTCGAAGATGCGTATTGAATAACTCTGAGAAACCAAGGGTTGGTTTCGGAGTGTGATGAGTGATTGATAGGCTTTTACCCTCTGGTTCGAAGGGGTACCTCCGAAGGGGGTTCGGAGGTTGGAACTCCGAAGGTATTTGGAGGTGGTTTCACCGAAGGGTTCGGTGGGCTTTGGTTGTTGTAGCTGTTGCAGCGGAGTGTGCCTGTCGGAGGAGTCCGACAGTACACGATGACTGGGTTGTACCGAAGGTCTCGGTACTTTGGGTAGTACACCGGAGTGTGTGCCGAAGGTTGCTAACCCGGAGAGGTCTCCGGAGTACTGGATACACTTGTCTGCTTGTCTGTGGTGCACAGGGGACTTCGGAGGCGACGGACGGTTCGCGGCAAGTGAACCTGGGTCAAGCGGGAGGCTTGATGCCAGGGGAGCGGGGAGCTCCGTCACAGTGGCTACGAAGGGGTCCAGGTCGAACCTCGGGTCGAGGTGCACCAAGAGAAGGCAGTAAGTGCGGAGCGTGGCTCCGGGTGAAGGTACTCCGAGACAAAGTCCTCGGAGGCGAGGCAATTCGAAGGGTACTCCGGATGGAGTGACTTCGGAGTATGGTGGATCAAGTCCTCAGCAGAGGCAAGGTGTTCGAAGTGTGCTCCGGAGGGAGACACTCGAAGGTACCCGACGAAGGTCTCAGAAGTCAAGGTGCAACGAAGGCATGGTCCGGGTGAGGCTCATCGAGGGGTGTGCTCGGGGAGAGACACTACGACGGAGTGCTCATGGAATGCTTCGTGCGGAGGCCTTGGACGAAGGTGGGACTTCGAAGGGTGATACTCCGAAGGAGGGCTTCGGAGTAACGCAGGCTTCGGAGTGAGGTTAGCTCCGGAGTGAGGATGACTTGTGGTATTTCGGCCATGCATGGCTTCGGTACACGGACTGACGGAGTTCGAGCTGGGAGTAGCTACGAAGCCGTGGTGGTCCACTCCGGAGGTGGTGGTGCGAAGGCCCAAGGGCTTTGACGGCTTTGGCTCAAAACCGTCACTGTATCGAAGGCAGACTTCGGTGAAGCGAAGGCCATCAGGCTCAAGGCTTCTCACCGAAGCTACCGCACCCTTCGTGTGCGAAGGGGGGCTTCAGAAAGGTCAAAGACTGCAAAGGCTAACATTGTCTGCTCTGTAAAAAGCTGACGCTGTCCCCTCTGCAAAGCTGACAGAGAAGCCTTCAGAATAAAGTTGACTACCTTTTGTACCTCTCTGTTCTGTAGAGACAAAACTGGTGTAAACCCTAGGGGTAAAGTAGTCAATTCACTTGGGTGAATAGTGGCTATAAATATGGGGGCTGGGTAGGTAACATTTAACACTTTGAGCATTTACTGTTGAGCTCCTGTACTAGCCCCACATACGTTGTATTCATCCAGTGAGTTCTTTTACTGTGTTCCTTGTTCAAGCGGCGAAGCCCTGCTTCTGTGTTGTCTTTCTGCTTGAGCTTGTTTGCATACCTCGCTAGTTGTAGTGCACCAAACCCTGTCTAGGCGAAGGGTGTTTTTGTGCGAAGTGTGCTTTTCAGTGTGCATTCGCTCTGAGTAACAGGAGGCTAGACCTCGCTGCTTACCAGTGAATCCCTGATTGAAGCCCGTTCAGCTTCCCGTGTCGAAGCCCCTAGCGAAGTCTGTTAGTGTGCGTTTAGACCTTCCGTGTACGAAGCCCAGCACCAGTTGCTGTCGCTAAGTATTAGGTCGAAGTCCTCAGAGGGCAGTACACTCTTGCGAAGGGTGAAGTGCGAAGCCTGCTCGAAGCAACCTGTGTGCGGAGCCTGCACTGACTTAGCAGAGTTGTTTTCGGGGTTGTGGGTGGAGCGAAGTCTGCTTGGCTTCGGACTTTTACTCCTTGCGAAGCCTGTGTTCGGAGCTGTCAAATACCTCCGAACCATACCTTCGAAGGTTGGTGTTCGAAGCCTGTTCCGCAGTTGACAGGATTAAAACCGAAGGCTATTTTAGCCTTATTTTTTTTTTAAAAAAGCTCCCATTCACCCCCCTCTGGTCGCCGTTTCCTGTCCAACAATTGGTATCAGAGCAGGTTAAGATCACCAGTTGACCTTAACCGGTTTTGTGATCTGTTGGCGACATGGACAGAGCTAGTAAAATTCCTCTGTTCGATGGGACTGATTTTGCATACTGGAAGGTGCGCATGGAGGCTTACTTGTTAAGCCAAGGAAATGCAATTTGGGAGATTGTGGACTCACAATACTCCATCCCTGAGACTCGCACCTCTCAAACAGAGAAAGATCAGTATAATGCCAACTCCAAGGCTAGGAATATACTGTTCATTGGTTTGAGCCGGAGTGAGTTCGATAGGGTGCAGCACCTTAGGACTGCTAGGGAAATTTGGACCACTCTCACTACCTTTCATGAGGGCTCTACTCAGATCAAGGCCAGACGCCAAAGCACATACAATCAACAGTATCAGTTGTTTGTGCAGGCACTTGGTGAATCTATAGATGCCATGTTTTCGCGCTTTGATGCTATAGTGAGTAACTTGCGGTCCAACGGAACGCTTGCTTACAATGATCATGACAGGGCTATCAAGCTTCTCTATGCTCTTGACTGTAGCATATGGGAAGTAAAGATATCCAGCATTGAGAAGTCCGCAGGTTATGACACATTGACCTGTGATGAGCTCTTCAGCAAACTGAAGTCCACAGAGATTGCCAAGGCATCTCTTGCAGTGCACAGAAGCTCTTTGCCATAGCCATTGGCATTGGTTTCTAGCATTAGCCGTGGCACCACTGCAGAACCAAGCACATCTGGTACTTGTGTTTTTGCAGATGGTTTTGCTTTGTCCTCCCTGGTCTCTGTCACAAAGGAGCAGGTGGACACTCTGGATGATGATGAGCTTGCTCTCATTGCCAGAAGGTTCACCCGTTTTCATCATGAGAGACGGGATCAGAGGAGAAGTGGTTTTAGTGGTTGCTTTGAATGTGGCGACACTTCTCATATTAAGGCAAATTGCCCTAAGCTCAAGAAGAGAGATGAGAGTGAGCGCCCTAAATACCACAAAAAGGAGAGGAAGCCTTTTGTGAAGGGCAAGCGCGGCAAGGTGGCTAAGAGAGTAGCCAAAGCCGCTTCCAGAGCATTTGTTGCTGCTCTCAGCGACATCGACACTTCCTCAACTGAGGAGTCGAGCTCTGAGGAGGAGTCCCCAAGGAAGGAGGACAAAAAGGACAAGAAGGGATGAGATTTCACCGGCCTTTGCTTCATGGCCGACAGCGATCACAGCGGCGATGAGCTTGACTCATCTGAGGTACCTCTATCATCTGACCAGCTATTAATTAAATTAGATGAGCTGAATGAAGTAGTTCTCGGTCAGGATAGATTACTTGTGCAAGCCGCTAGAGAAAGAAAAGACCTTAGACTTAGGCTAGAATCTGTTTCTACTGAATATGCCATGCTTAAGTCTAAAGTAAATGATGCTGAATGTGAATCTTGTACTGTAGTCATGGGTGAGCTTGCTCAATTGCGTTCTGTACATGCTCAAACTCTTTTTGAGCTTGAGACTGCACAGAAGCAGCTTTTGGTGGTGGATTCTAGACCTCATGATAATATTGAATGCATGAACTGTTCTTTATTGCGCGAGAGCATTAATTTACGTGATAAACATGTTCATGATTTAGAGGCTAGATTGGAGAGGGCCGGTAGTTCTAAGGATGTGCAGCCTGTTTGTGACACGTGCATTACCCTTAAGGACCAGCTAGGCACTGTTAGAGAGCGAGCTGAGAACCTCATGTCAGAAAATGAATACCTTCTTTCCGTGGTTAACAAATGCACTGAGGGAAAGGGTAGGATGGATTTGCTCTTGGCCAAGACCAAGATGTGTGCTGACAGAGCAGGGTTAGCTCTAGGTTTGGGTTTTGAGAGGATCCCTTCAAATTGTGGAAACAAAACTGTTTTTACCTCTCCCACTACCCTAGAGAAAGAGAGAGCTCTGTTAGACACCCCTTCAGCCAAAAAGCCTACCCGACCACCAAAGAAAACCACTCCTCCTGCCAAGAAAAATCCTCCCAAGAAAACCACTCAACAGAAGCCCAAGGAGCCTATGAGAGTTGCTCATAAGACCCATGAGAGTGCCCCTAGGAGAGTTTTTCATTGTTCCTATTGTCAGCGGGCGGGTCATTTGGTTGGGTTCTGTTTTCGTCGCATCAAGGATGAGCGACGCTCTCAGGCGATGAGTTACCAGGACATGCATTACTCATCTTTAGGTATGCATGAGTCTGAGTTTTACTATCGTCCTGCTTTTGAGGCTCCTCGTGCTTCTCGGAGAGGTTTTGCTCCTCGAGGTGTTCACCATGTTCCATATGGTGGTAGACCCCGGGCGAGTAGCTTTGTACCTCGTCAGAGTAGGAGACCTCGACATCTTGTTCGATCACAGCATGTAGGTAAACCTCGCACCTTGCATCATTCCGATTATCATGTGCGCAAACCGCCTGCTTTTACTGCGCCTACTACTCGTGTCACTCAGTGCTAAATGCCTCATCATTTTTTCACTCACCCCAGCACTGAGCGAACGAGATATTCTTATCATGTGTAGGCGACAGATCGAGGCTTGGAGGGCACATGGATCATGGACTCCGGTTGTTCGCGCCACATGACCGGAGATGCAGCATGGTTCTCCAGCCTCACCACAACCAAGCAAAGGGAACATATCACCTTCGGAAACAATCGAAGGAGTAGAGTGAAAGGTAGAGGTGTGGTAAGAATTAATTCGAACTTCACTCTCAAATATGTTGCTTTGCTTGAAAACCTAGGATACAATTTGTTGTCTGTATCTCAGTTGCTTGATGAGGGCTTCGAAGTGCGATTCCATCGCGATACTTCGCAAGTGCTCAATTCTGATGGCGTTGTGGTGTGTAAGATCTTTAGAGTTGGAAGAGTTTTTGGAGCTGATTTTTCAGAGTCATCTGGTTCTTCTCATTGTCTTGTTGCTCATTCGACTTCTGAGCTTTGGAAGTGGCATAGGAGACTAGGGCATATGAGCTTTGAGTTGCTCGCTCGTCTGAGTGCCCTAGGTCTGATCCGAGGATTGCCCAAGCTCAAGTTTGAGAAGAATTTAGTTTGCGCTCCTTGTCGACATGGAAAAATGATTGCTGCTTCGCATTCGCCAGTCACCACAGTGATGACTGAACAACCCGAAGAACTTCTCCACATGGACACTGTAGGTCCTCCTCGGGTTAGTTCTTTAGGCGGCAAGTGATATGTATTAGTTATTGTCGACGATTTCTCTCGCTACTCTTGGGTCTTCTTTCTTGCCAGCAAGGATGAAGTGTTTTCACACTTTCGGAGCTTGGCTTTGAGACTTTTCACTGAACTCCCTGGTGCATTGAAATTCATTCGAAGTGATAATGGCACTGAGTTCAAAAACAGTCTCTTTGTTGACTTTTGCATGGAGCATGGCATAGAACATCAATTCTCTGCTCCGCGGGTTCCTCAACAGAACGGTGTCGTTGAGAGGAAGAACCGCACTTTGGTTGAGATGGCTAGGACGATGCTCGATGAGCACAGGACTCCTAGAAAATTCTGGGCTGAGGCCATGAACACAGCTTGTTACATCTCTAACTGAATCTTCTTGCGCTCAATTTAAACTTGACATCTTATGAGCTACGTTTTGGGAGACAGCCCAAGGTTACTCATCTTCGAGTTTTCGGCTGTCGTTGCTTTATCCTAAAATGTGGTAATTTGGATAAATTTGAGTCGCGTTCTTCTGACGGGATCTTTTTGGGTTACACTACACATGGTCATTCTTATCGTGTTTATAACTTGGAAACTAACACTGTCATCGAGTCATGTGATGTGACTTTTGATGAATCAACCCCCTCTGTTAGTTCTGCTCTTGAACAAGCAAATGAACACGACATGGAACAGACCATCTTCGAAGACGAAGATCCCGGAGATTTCGAGGATGAACCCCTACTACCCTCGACATCAACCCCCAAAGCTGACCCCGCTTCAACCACTTCGGCACGAGGTCCCGAAGCAACTACCTCGACATCGGTCATCTTGGACCACTCCAACGCACAAGTTGAGGGGGAGACTGCATCCCGCCGCGAGGCTCCACACCATGTTCAAAGGATGCATCCTCCCGAGCAGATCATTGATACCATGAGCAGGGAGTTCGAGATGTCCATGATGGGTGAACTCACCTTTTTCCTTGGGTTGCAAATCAAGCAAAGCAAACAAGGTACTTTCGTCCACCAGACGAAGTACACCAAGGACCTGCTCAAGAAGTTTGACATGGCTGATGCGAAGCCCCTCGCCACTCCAATGGCTACATCTGTAGCATTGGATCCTGACGAAGATGGAGAAGCCGTAGATCAGAAGGAGTTCCGAAGCATGATCGACTCCCTCCTCTACTTGACTGCTACGAGGCCAGACATACACTTCGCAGTGTGTCTGTGCGCTCGTTTTCAGCCTTCACCACGAGCTTCGCACCGCCAAGCGGTAAAGCGCATCCTAAGGTATCTCAAACATACCCTCGAATTTGGCATATGGTATTCAGCTTCTTCATCTTTATGTCTTCGAGGTTATTCCGATGCGGATTTTGCTGGGTGTAGGATTGATAGGAAGAGTACCTCAGGTACTTGTCATTTTCTAGGTACTTCTTTGGTTTGCTGGTCTTCCTGCAAACAGTCCAGTGTTGCACAATCGACGGCTGAGGCCGAATATGTTGCTGCAGCTAGCTGTTGCTCTCATATTTTGTGGATGGTTTCCACTTTGCGGGATTTCGGGTTAGATTATAAGAGTGTTCCACTTTTCTGTGATAACACTAGTGCTATCTGTATTGCAAACAACCCGGTTCAGCACTCCAGAACCAAACACATTGATGTGCGATATCATTTTCTCAGAGATCACAATGAGAAGGGTGATATTGAACTCCAATATGTTGATACCCAACACCAGCTATCCGATATTTTCACAAAACCCCTCGATGCTTCTCGTTTTGCCTACTTGCATGGGGAACTTTGTATTTGTCACCCTTACGGCATTTTATGAGGGGGAGCTGATTTTAATTATCTTGCATATGCTCATCATGTGTGGAATTGCATTTACATCTTTTGCACTTATATGCCTGATTATAATTCATGAAATCGTGTCAGCTCAGCTCTATTTAATATATCTGAAACATTAATGTGCATGATGTTTTCTTTTCAAAATCAAATCATGCTCACTGCTCAATCTTGTATCTAGCATGTCTAGGCAGGACTGCTTTATCTATCTTTTATCTACTTGATAGCAAGACACTTTTCTTTGGATGCTAAACATTGCAACTTGAAAAATTGTTCTACATCTTCATGGATATTCATAAAGTGCTAAACAATGTGTTCACTTATTCACAATTTCAAAAATCCATGATTTGCATGCTTCAAAGTAAAAGATCTAGGTGGGTTTGTTTTGTCGCACTACTCTATTCTAGACTGCTTACCATTTCACATTGGTCTGAACTGGAATAGTGTAGTGTCTGCCAAAATCATTGCCTTAAGCTTCTGATGGATTTCATGCCTAGGCTTGGCCTGATTGGAAAGTATAAGGTGGACAAACAAATAACCCCTGGCATTATGAAAAAGCAACAACAAAATTCATTGATCATCAAGTTTGCTTTCATAGCTCCATTTGAACTGGACTTGTTTATGTAGAGTAGAAATTGACTAGCTTTGCGCAGTCCTTGCTTTTACTTGTCTAGTTTCCTTGACTAAGTGGTGATGCTTTTATTTCCAAAAATGATAAAATCACATGCTGTCATCATGTTTTTAGAGAAGGTTAAATTGAGCTGAGCCCATGATCATTGGTATTACTGTTGGCATATTTTTGCTTTATATGTCTTTGCAATTCTGCTCATTTCCAAGCAATGCATCTTTTACATGCTCCTTGATGCTTGCATTGCCAAAGGGGGAGAAATTTTTGAGTTCTCTGCAGCAAGGGGTTAAATTAACTCAGGGGGAGTTTTTATCTTGAAAAAGGGGAGATTTGCCGAAGGAGCTTTTACTCTTGAAAAGGGGGAGGAAAATTCTTTTGTCAAATGACATGATTTGGCTCGTTTCTGAGTTTTTAATGGTCACTTGTGTGCTGAAATTTTTTCAAATTTTCTTGAACTTGATTTTGGTGGTCAATGCACTCATCAAGGGGGAGATTGAGAAACCAAGGGTTGGTTTCGGAGTGTGATGAGTGATTGACAGGCTTTTACCCTCTGGTTCGAAGGGGTACCTCTGAAGGGGGTTCGGAGGTTGGAACTCCGAAGGTATTCGGAGGTGGTTTCACCGAAGGGTTCGGTGGGCTTTGGTTGCTGCAGCTGTTGCAGTGGAGTGTGCCTGTCGGAGGAGTCCGACAGTACACGATGACTGGGTTGTACCGAAGGTCTCGGTACTTTGGGTGGTACACCGGAGTGTGTGCCGAAGGTTGCTAACCCGGAGAGGTCTCAGCAGTACTGGATACACTTGTCTGCTTGTCTGTGGTGCGTAGGGGACTTCAGAGGCGATGGACGGTTCGCGGCAAGTGAACCTGGGTCAAGCGGGAGGCTTGATGCCAGGGGAGTGGGGAGCTCCGTCACAGTGGCTGCGAAGGGGTCCAGGTCGCACCATGGGTCGAGGTGCACCAAGAGAAGGCAGTAAGTGCGGAGCGTGGCTCCGGGTGAAGGTACTCCAAGACAAAGTCCTCGGAGGCGAGGCACTTCGAAGGGTACTCCGGATGGAGTGACTTCGGAGTATGGTGGATCAAGTCCTCAGTAGAGGCAAGGTGTTCGAAGTGTGCTCCGGAGGGAGACACTCGAAGGTACCCGACGAAGGTCTCAGAAGTCAAGGTGCATCGAAGGCATGGTCCGGGTGAGGCTCGTCGAGGGGTGTGCTCGGGGAGAGACACTGCGACGGAGTGCTCATGGAATGCTTCGTGCGGAGGCCTTGGACGAAGGAGGGACTTCGAAGGGTGATACTCTGAAGGAGGGCTTCGGAGTAACGCAGGCTTCGGAGCGAGGTTAGCTCCGGAGTGAGGATGACTTGTGGTACTTCGGCCATGCATGGCTTCGGTACACGGACTGACGGAGTTCGAGCTGGGAGTACCTGCGAAGCCGTGGTGGTCCACTCCGGAGGTGGTGGTGCGAAGGCCCAAGGGCTTTGACGGCTTCGGCTCAAAACCGTCACTATATCGGAGGCAGACTTCAGTGAAGCGAAGGCCATCAGGCTCAAGGCTTCTCACCGAAGCTACCGCACCCTTCGTGTGCGAAGGGGGGCTTCAGAAAGGTCAAAGACTGCAAAGGCTGACATTGTCTGCTCTGCAAAAAGCTGACGCTGTCCCCTCTGCAAAGCTGACAGAGAAGCCTCCAGAATAAAGTTGACTACCTTTTGTACCCCTCTGTTCTGTAGAGACAAAACTGGTGTAAACCCTAGGGGTAAAGTAGTCAATTCACTTGGGTGAATAGTGGCTATAAATATGGGGCCTGGGTAGGTAACATTTAACACTTTGAGCATTTACTGTTGAGCTCCTGTACTAGCCCCACATACGTTGTATTCATCCAGTGAGTTCTTTTACTGTGTTCCTTGTTCAAGCGGCGAAGCCCTGCTTCTGTGTTGTCTTTCTGCTTGAGCTTGTTTGCATACCTCGCTAGTTGTAGTGCACCGAAGCCTGTCTAGGCGAAGGGTGTTTTTGTGCGAAGTGTGCTTTTCAGTGTGCATTCGCTCTGAGTAACAGGAGGCTAGACCTCGCTGCTTACCAGTGAAGCCCTGATTGAAGCCCGTTCAGCTTCCCGTGTCGAAGCCCCTAGCGAAGTCTGTTAGTGTGCGTTTAGACCTTCCGTGTACGAAGCCCAGCTCCAGTTGTTGTCGCTAAGTATTAGGTCGAAGCACCCTGTGTGCGGAGCCTGCACTGACTTAGCAGAGTTGTTTTCGGGGTTGTGGGTGGAGCGAAGTCTGCTTGGCTTCGGACTTTTACTCCTTGCGAAGCCTGTGTTCGGAGCTGTCAAATACCTACGAACCAGACCTTCGAAGGTTGGTGTTCCAAGCCTGTTCCGCAGTTGACAGGATTAAAACCGAAGGCTGTTTTTAGCCTGATTTTTTTTTAAAAAAAAGCTCCCATTCACCCCCCCTCTGGTTGCCATTTCTGGTCCAACAAACTCAATCTTCGGTCCTCTTTATAGGGTAAAACGGGGGGTATTTATAGGCCCAAACATTAAGGAAAAGACCCTTTTACCCCTCTATTACAACCGACATAGTGGAAACTATTCGGTACCCTTAATAGGGCTAAAATGGTAAAATACTAATCTAATCAGAAAGAAGATAAGTCTTCCATCCTAGTTGGCAAAGAAGCTCTCTGAAGAGTCCATGTTCGAAGATATACTTCGAACTAGCGTTCACCTTCATCCTTCGAACTTGATCCAAAGTACTCCCGGAGCTAGATGCTCTAAACCTTTTATTCAATCATCTATCTTTGTCTTGTCATAACAATAGCCCTAAAGATGGAGTATTTTCCCCCAACAGTAGCTCCTCGAATACGCTTCTCCGCTAGATCTGTAACGTTAGGAAAGCAGTATGCGCAAGAAAAATAATCATGCGCAAGGGTTAACAAATTTAGTCAACCTCCGAAATATGCGGAGATTCAAGGCTTCGAATCGACTTCTAAGAAAATTATATTCGAACTATTTTTCGAATTAACTCAATAAGTTCGAAAGATTTCTTAGACTTAGAATAAATAGCCATTACCTTTTTTCTTTCCGTGGAAGTTACGTGATGCGTTAACTTCGCAAAGGGTAACGGTCAAGAATGCGAAACGGCAAACATAAACGGTAAAAAATCATGGGCCTGGGCAATAAATAGGGGACCCAGACCCTTCCTGAATACCCTTCTCACCGCTTTCGTGTAATCAAGCCCTAGCCTCCAAATTCCCTTTCTAGCAATCCATCTGATCTCATGGCGAAGACAAGCTTCAAGATCCCTGGAGCGGCTTAAACCCTTGCCTGGCAGCAGGCTACGGTGGCAGCGGTGTCAGCGACGACGACTTCGGCGAAAGCAGTAGCAGCTCCAATGGTGGCACCACGAAGAAATCCCCAAAATGTTGGTCCTCATGAACTCCTCCCAGAGTCCTCGAAGTATCCGAACCAGTCTTATCAACTGGGGCCGTCAACCTGCAAGAGGGAGTCGCTTGCCGCAGCAATAGAAGGAAAGATTAGCTCAGAAATCATAATCCGCAAACCTGGAAAGGAGGCCATCCCTTCGCCAAGGCCCGGAGAAGTGGTAGTCTTCGAAGCCTTCATCGAAGCAGGATTAGGGCTTCCGGCAGTCGACTTCCTATCAGAGGTATTGGATCTATTCCACGTCACCCTTCCTCAACTTTCTCCGAATGCAGTAGCACCCCTTGCCATCTTCGAATGGGCGTTGTGAGCCGAAGGTTGCGAAGGAAGAGCTGAGATCTTCGGAGCACTGCACAGATCTTCTTGCCAACCCAAGACCTTCATAGGCCCCGGAGGTGAAAAGATGGTGGTGGCCTTCGGAAGCATCAACTTCCGGCTTTGGGATGAGCATGCTCTAAGATTTCCAGCAAAGGCCATCAATGCCAGATGGTACACAGACTGGATCCTCAGGTGGTTTTATGCCGAAGTTGGGGCAAGCAGCCGTCTGGCCGGACCCTTGCAAGACATCAACTTCCGAAGGGAAGCCCTGGTTCACCCAGATCCTGGCCAGCTCGAAGCTCGCCTCAGCCTACTTCAAAGAATTAGTCGCCGCCTTAGCATGCGGGACTTAGCGGAGGAATTTATCGGACTTTAGATTCATCCTTTGATGGCCAACTGGCCTATTACCTTCGAAGAACATCAGGAGGGCGGCCTCCGAAAGATCTCTTCGAACTCGAGCCCTACAGGTGACTTCGAAAACAAAATGTTTCATATATATTTGTTTAATGAAAAGACTAATGCCAACTTATCTTTTAGCTTCTCTGACTCCCATGACTTCAGAGCAAATTGTTCGGGCTTCGGAGAAAATCCTGGGAGTTCCAACTCCAGCCGAGAAGGAATGGAGAGTGAAGTTAGTGGGTACTTGGGAGCGATTCAACCGAGTATGGGGGGTACTAAGAATTGCTCCCCCTCCTCTTCCGGATTGGGTGCCTGATGACGGGAAAACGGGTCCCCTTTAGAAATATAAGGATGTAGAAAGGGCCTTATCCACAAATCGTTAGATACAAGTTAGTTTGATTTAAATGCAAAAAATGAAATATCAGACATTGTGAATCCATTACTTCCAGAATTAATACGCTTACATAATAATTCTGTTAATTACATCTCCGTAGAGAAAACCCCTGATTAAGAGTTCCGACTAAAAGAAAATTACAATGCATGTTGATATGAAGCTAAAAAAAGGAAATGAAAATAAAATTCTATCCTAGCTCCAGCGTCGTTGAAGAGGTGTCCTGATTTTTCTCCATGTTGATTTTTGTTTAAGTATGTGTAGAACATAAGTGCTTGTCGTCTTTGTTAGCGTGAACATCATGACCACACCGTATATGCCACAATTTATCTCCTTTATGGTTGTGCTATTTTTCTTATATATGGTGTGTATTTTGACATGTCCATTAACTTTTGTACACATATAGAGCAAATGAATGACTATTTGCAAGGCAGTAACTAGCGTAATAGGCTTCAACATATTTGAGGTCATCACGTTCATGCCATAATACTCATTATTCAGAGAGTTGTGTGGCATAATTTGTGTATATATTATTTAATCTCATTTAAACTACGTGTATATGTTTGACGTATAATTAGAACATGAATGATTTAATTTACTGCTCCGCCTAATGCTAGTGCAGCATGTGGTATGAAACGTAACCCGAAACGGGTGTACAAATTTGTTCAATGTATAGTCGGCTCTTATAAGTTTGTTTTATATTTGATTTTTTTTATTGAGATCATGCCATGTTTTTTTAGGCTTAACTATTTATGATACCGTCGCATAGGTAAGCGTGAGGCAACAAAATATGGCGTATATTTCTATAACTTGCATGATGCAGATGTAAATGACCACCTAGCTCTTCTATTGATGCTAGCATTTTGACGTCTATATGTATGTCATGATTTATATCCTTTAGTATGGTGCCATTAGGCTACTTGCTTATTTTGATATCCCAATTATAATTTAGTTCAACTACATATTTTTTTATTTTGATCATGCCTTAAATATTGAGGCTTAATTATTTATGATACCGTCGCATGAGTTACTTATGCATATGTATGCAATTCGCACTATTCATATATATATGTATGTGAGAAATGCAAGTATTTATCATAACGTGCTTATGAGTCATTTGTAGGTATTTTTGACCTTATACCATAGAGCCTATGTGAAAATTTTAGTTGACCCTTATACATTTAACATATGTTGAGAAAATATTTTTAGACTCATACTAGAAAGTAGAGCCTACAAATTATGATATGCATTCCTAGGCTTGTACCAAAGGGTCGAGCCTAGGAGTATGATATGTATGTGCATTCCTGAACTTGTACCAAAAGGCCGAATTTAGGATTATGACATGTATATGCATTCCTAAACTTGTACCCAAAGGACGAATTTAGGATTATGATGTGCATTCCTAGGCTTGTACCAAAAGGCTGAGCCTAGGACTATGATATGTATATGCATTCCTAAACTTGTACCAAAAAGCCGAGTTTAGGATTATGATGTGCATTCCTAGGCTTGTACCAAAAGGCCGAGCCTAGGACTATGATATGTATATGCATTCCTAAACTTGTACCAAAAGGCCGAGTTTAGGATTATGATGTGCATTCCTAGCCTTGTACCAAAAGGCCGAGCCTAGGACTATGATATGTTGCATTTAATTGAGAAGAAAAGAGTAGATGTGGATGAAGAACATAATTTTTATATCTTAGCGGTATCTCTCTTCTTCTTCTGGTCACTTGGTTTGGATTTGAGGAGGCTTGTGGGAAGAGCGGTAGGATGAGCAGTTGTGTGCAGCACATCGTCTATTCTCCAAAAGAAAAAGAAGCTCAAAAACTAGCAATGTGTATCTACTCTTCTGAAAAGCCCCACCGCCGACCCCCTTCTTCACTGCGGGGTGGCTCTATTTATAGAGTCAGATACAGCGGTTAGTTGTTCGTGGCCTTTGGATGTGCGCACGTGAGATGGAACGTGGGCATGACTGCGTTGCCTTGCAAAAGTGACTTCACGACGTGGTGAGAAGAGAACGTGCAGCACAACCTCTTTTCTCTTTTTTTTTTATCAGATAAATGGCATGCAAAAAGAATGCTACTCTTTTTTATGAGATATAATTCTTGACTTCGAACATTTAAGTCTCTCTTTTTTTTATTGTTAGCAAAAAGTCTGCATGCAGACTCCTATTCCTATGCGTATTATGAAAGGAAAAAAGGGTGCTACTATTTTTTTGTGCATGCAAAACATATATATATATAAATTCCTTTTTTTTGACTTAGTCATAGTACATGCGCGTCTCCATTTATCATACAAATAGGCCCATAAAAATGTTATCAATTTTATTTGTATAAATTATTCATCATTTTATATATATATATTTTTTCCTTCTATTTAAAAGATGATGTTGGAACTGACTTTTTTCAATATATTTTCTATGAAAGATTATATCGGTCTCTCTATTAATTAATTTATTGTTGTTTAATTATATTTATTGTTCAAATATATGGTTGACATGTGGGTCCGTAAAACTATGTGATCAATTTTATTTGTAAACTGTATAAATTATTTATCATTATATACATCCTTATTTTTTTAAAAAAATGTATTATAGCTGAATATATGATTGCCACACCACAATATATTTTCTTTAACAAAAATTATATATGTCTCTCTATTGATGAATATTTGGTATTTAGTATTTTACATCGCTTAATGAATATCTATTCCTTTATTATCATTGCATATGTACACTTTTTCTTTTTTGACCTGTGTGTATGGTGTCATGCCCATCATATTTATTTTAAATGACACATGTGCAATGCCATATCAATAAATATCATATTTAGACAGACATTATCATTACACATATTATTTATTTCATATATGTGTGCATATATTCATATAATTATTTATATCACACATACATGCAGTCATGATACCAAACATAATATCTCACACCATGAGATATATATTGTATATTTTTTATCGACATTATCATATACATATATTATTTATTTCATATAAACTACTTCTTATTTTTTTAGCGACGATAAATTACCAAGTTTCTCAGATTCTATAGGCTTATCTAGCATCAATAACGAAATTTATAAACTACGAATAGTTATGGGCTTTGGGTATTGAATGGTTTTTTTTTATGCCGGTAAACAATCACACATATTTGATATATATTTAATATGAGTTTGATCCAAAATTAGTGTCAACAGATGCCCCCTCGAGCTGTGGATGCGGAAAATTATGTAAATTATTAATGCTTTATTTTCAGCATCTGAAGCTCGAAATATATAACGTGCGTATATAACATTCATATACTTTTTTGGACATCTCGATAATTTTATCCTTCTGAAGCATATTGCTCAAAACATACCGCTCGAAATTATTTGCATGAGTAATTTTATACGGCTGTAATATTCGTATAGCCATTTTGAAAATCTGTTAGACAAAATAGATGAAGACGGCTGTGTTCTTTCTCTGTTTTTTTTATTAAATACATTCTTTTCTCCGGCAGGTTGTTAGCTTTTCTACGGAGGGTCGTTAGCCTCAGTTATCTGTGAAGCCAAGCAGCCATAGCGTCAATCTCCTTTCTGCTCTCATTTTCTTGCTTCTCCACTTAAACTTCAGCGCTTGTTTCATCTGTCCACGGGAGATCGGCAGGGCACCGAAACGGGTACTGCACGCCACATACTTTTGCTTTCTTTACGAATAATTGCCGCCGTTTCTTTTTTAATCATATACCGATGATTAGAATAGGCACTATCTCGCCCTATCCTTTGAACGGTATTGCATTAACAATTGGATGAATAGTCTGCTTACTCATAATATTTCACTAGCAGATTGATGCTCGGATCAAAGGTCCAAACATGTGCTTGGCTAGATTAATGTTAACTATTTTAGGTTGTAAGCCTGATTATGTCTACCTATACGAATTGTCAATGAGCAGCCTGAGAGCTCGAGATATACATCTTTTATATATGCATAGTTTCTTTATTTCGTTTTTTTATAACCCATGACAATTGATCCTTATATATATGTATGTATGTATATATGTATATGTATATATGCTTTTATTGTCCCCAGGTAAAAGGCTTCCGTCTCATCTCCTTTTTTTCAGTATTTAGCGACAGAAGTGCCGCAGGTATTACATTTTTTCTTCTTCTTCTCTTTTTTTAATAATCAGTGTTTCTTTACTAATAGTTGTCACCCGATTCTGTTAATTTTATTTCATTCATATGACCCTTCCAGTGCTTATTTGGCACAAACAATAATTTTTTCTATTGACTTACATAGGCGTTTTTTGAAATTTTAAAATTAGCACCATTTATTGTTGTTCCTTTCATTATATTGTTAAATAAAAGTCACCCCTATATAAGTGTCCACTGATATTTTTTTGTAGATGGAAGAGGTTCATTCTTCAATCATGACCAATAAATTACCTCTTTCTCGCGTGGCACAAATACAACTTTATGAGCCAGAAACTAGCGAGCTAGCTAACCCCGTTATAAGAGAACAAGAGTTACCTACAGGGGAAGTCAACCTTAGTCATCGTGGTTGGAACTCGGGTCCTACTTTTAGTGCCCGTTGTTTTTATCCTCCTGCGCCCTTGCCTCGGGATGATGAGATTTCCACTTTAGGAAATATGATGGTTGCCAAGGGCCTAGGTTGGGAGAATTTTTCTATCATGCATTCCCCTATTCCTTCTGGCTATGTGGAGTGGGGTACCTCCATTCTTTGTCACCATTCTTTTCTTTTGCGTGGTAGTGAAGAAGGCACAGACTATATTTACGGAGCTATCCATTGTTCCTTAGGACAATATTTGGTATCTCCCTCGATGTTAAAATCTTTGCTAGAAAGATGGAACCCCAACACTAATACCTTTATTTTTACTCATGGGGAGCGTACGGTAACACTGCTTGACATGTACAAACTCTCAGGGTTACCCTTGGATGGTGAATTTTATGAAGAATATGTCCCTTCTTCTCACGAGTTAGAGCCTTCTCTCTTATTGTATCCAAGGACCTTATTGATACTTATGGACACATGGAAAAAACTTTCAGTCAATGGCCCTGTATCATATCAAGACTGGTGTGATCATTTTCATAATAGGTCAAGAGGTCTTTCAAGCTCTGCTGATATGGAATCTAGGCGTCTATACACCGCAGCTTTTTTGGCCTTATGGCTCTGTTGTTTTGTCGTCGTTGGGGGAGGACCAACTATTCGACCTGGTGTATTGGTCATGGCTTCTTGGATGACTCTAGGGAGAAGATACTCACTAGCCCCACCGGCCTTGTGTTCTTTGAATTATTCTTTGAGGCTGATGTGCTCTAATCCCATAGGCCCAAGTGCAACATGCAGGCCATGGCCTGTGCATTTTCTTATTGGCTGGATGGGACTTTATCTTAAGAAGCTATATGGAAACAAAATCGGTCACCCACCTCTCCCTAAGCACAAATTTTCCAATCTCGAGAAGCCGCTCATGTTGAACACCGCATTTCAGACCGTGAATTTCTTTAGTCCTGAAGGTGCACATGATTTTCTATGTGATGATTCTAATGTCGCATGGAAGCCCTATGGTTTAACACGGCCCTCCGATGCACCTCGACCCGCAAAAGTCTCAGTTGCTTATATGAGTCGGGTGTTTTCTGTATCTGTCCGGCGTGGTATGCTTCCTTGGAGAAGAGCAACAAATACATCAGATTCTTGTGTATCGGAACCATATCATACTGACCGTGTTGCTCGCCAATTTAGGCTTGATCAGGTTGTACGCTATGCTCCCCTATCAAGCCTTCTTACTAATGTTGATATTGGAATGTCATATGCATTTTGGACACACCTATTAAGGGCCTGGCAGGATGTTCCATGTCGACTCCCAGATGATTCATATTCTGGCAAATCTTCCGTAGCTTGGGCTAATTGGTGGAGAATCTTTTCAAAACCCTTCTTTAAAATCAAGGGTGACCTCCATCATGGTAGCCTTTTTGGTCGGGTATCTCTAAAAACTAGGGAAAATAAGCATGGTAGCAACAATCGAGCTATTGCCAATCGCCTATTCTCCCTAAATGATTTTATAGTGATACGGGAAGTGCCCCCTGAATATCGAGATCAACACATTGCATCTGTTAAAGAAAGGGAGTCAGAGGCCGATGGCATTTGGAAGACGATTCTGCATACTTATTTCACCAATGATGGGACTCAACCTATTGTTCAACCGGGCATGGTATGTTTTTTTGTTGTTTTTTTGTTTTCTTTATCTGTATACATATGAAGATATATCTACAAGCCTCTCATATTATCCCTGTTTCATTTTCTCTTCTCTTCTTTTTTTTAGCAGAAAAGGAGCAATGCCATGTCATCTACCGCAGCTTGTTCTTCCTCCCAACCTGTACTATCAGGGGATGTCATTATTGTCGATGACATTCCAGAACCACCATCTTCGAAAAGGAAACTCAATTTTGGCAATGAGCCAAATGGTGCATGTGACGTACTCTCGTCAACATTGAGCGCATTAGTGGATAACGCGGATAGTGACGAGGGTCTTGCTCAAGCTTTTGAAGATATCACTGCTAATCAGGGGCTTGACTCAATTATAGATATCCCTACTAATGACTTTTATATAGCTGGGCCGGCTGGTGATTTTCCCCAGCCGCTTCCATCTACAATATGTGAAGTTTCTTCTATGCTTGATCCTCTTGATATGTTATCTTCGCCTGGTAGATTACCATACATCTCTTATGTTTGCTTTAACCTATTATTCATTTTATTTATATAACTCACTCTATCTTATTTCAGCCTATCAAGTTAATTCACAGGACACTTCTGATATTATGGCTAAGTCAACTAGTGAGGCTGAGCTTGGTATGGATTTCATCGAGAAAGCATTTCAGGAAGCTACTATCAAGGTGCTAATGGGAGCAACAGAAGGACTCAACACTGACACTTTACGTGATCCACAATGTTGTGCTCGACTAGAAGATGTGTCCGCCCGACTTCCTTCTCTTCTACCAGGTGTGGTTAAGGCAAAGGAGTTGCTTCTCCAACTTATATCTATATCACAACAGTTGCAGCTAGCCCATGCAGAATTTGAGAGCTATTCAGCTCAAAAGAGGAAGGAGCTTGATGAAGCACAACGTGAACTAGCAATTCATGAAGCAACCAGTGAAAATCAGAAAAAAGAAGAGATTTTGGTTCATGAGAAGTGTGAAGCAAACGAGGAATTAATAGCTTCTCTCACTACACAACTAAATGAGGCTATCGCTGTCTCGAAAATCTTACAGGAGGAGAAGGCTCAATTTGCTCACAGACCTTCTGAACGTGAAGCTAATGGCAAGAAGTAGAATGAGGCTATTGTTGAGGCTGCAGCAGGAGTTGAGCAAGCTGCCTCCAATTTACAAGTCAAGGTAACTAGCTGTGAGCAGAATGTTGATGACCTCCTGAAGAGCTTGAAGACATGGTCTGCTATCTCAAATTAGTTATGCTCCCTTTATTTGTCCTCATTTTAGTTTGCAGGTGTTGGAACTTCATGTTTGCATAATTGTCGAGACTTAAACTTTTGTTGCTCGTTGGATTTTATCAAAGTTTCATTTGGTTTATCATGAAAACTTGCGGTCTATATTTATATGTGTCACTGGTTAATCAATTTTTTTGTGTGTGTGTGAGGAACTTCCAATTCTATGGTTCTAGTTATTGTTTTCTGGAGATTTTAAACCCCTTTTTTACTAGATCTGCAGATTGGTTCTTGATCTGACTCTGCACTATAGTGGCTTATATGCTGCTTTTTTAATAGAAAATCAGATGATGAGTTGTTGTCATCCTTGCTGCAAGAGCGTGACATTTCAAATGATAGATGACTTTTGCATTTTTTGTTCTGAAGGATCAGAAGTGAGATCAGCATGATATTCTAGGCGAGATACAATGTCTCCTGCTTGTTTACGTTGCTCCACATTTTCACCAGTTATTAGATGAGAGTGCAGCTCATATTCCTGAGACAAGCTCACATTGGATGCAGTAGTGCCTGACTCTGATTCTTTAGCAAGCATGTGTTATCTCCATCTAACAAATTTGATCCATCAGCAGAAAAATCATAGTCTATCCTCCCAGGATTTGCATCACTGGCTTCATGAATATCATATGGAGGTCCTGAGATGTTATCAGGGTTTTTTATTTCTGAACATTCAATTAAAGAATCATCAGTACATGATGATGTGTATTGGTAAGGAAGACACCAATCAGTTAGTTGCCAATTTGCATATGAAAAATAACACAGAAGAGTCAGATCCTTTGGGTCTGCTCCTCTGGAGGAAAAGATTCGTGATTTGTATCGAAGTGTGCAGATGCAATCCAATAGACTATTACAGCAACAATTTCCACCTTTGTGATGGTAGTTGTTTTATTTAACGCAGCATCAAATTATTTATATTTCTTTGGATGCAAGCGCTTATTAATCAAGTAATCGATTACTCGCTTCACATTGTGACAAACACTCCCATTATTTTGGGAGATATTTTTTACCGCCTACATATCATATTTATTTTAGGCTAAAGAGCCTTCTTGAATAATTCTGATTTATTTATTTATTTATTTATTTTTTTGGGCTTATGAGGTTTGGAGTATTATTCCATTTTTCAGGTTGTATATACACATATATTTCATGGGGTAAGGTATGCAACCTCATGAGAAGGAGGATTGTACATTAATCATTTTGTTCTTTTTTTATGTGTCCACAGTTTAGGCTCATGAGGGCTGGAGCATCTCATTTATGTACCCAAATTGCCATTTGTGTTTGACTAATCGAATTTGTGCAAATCAGAGTAATTTTTTTTATTACTCATTATCGCAGCTCTTTAAAAGTTTTTTTTTATTATTTTTATGCATAATAATGTTTTAAGAATTTTCCATTTATCGGAGCTGGGTAGTACTCATCATCGGGAGAAATGATTCTATATGCTCCACTAGAATATACTTCTTTCACGATATAAGGACCCTCCCATTTAGGCTCGAATTTTCCTTGAATCCGATGTGTAATATTCATAGGACGGATGACTGCAAGGACTAAGTCTCCTTTTTTAAATGACCTTCTCTTGAGCCATTTATCGAAGGCGCGTGACACTCTAGCTTGATAAGCCTCTAGATTTTGTAGTGCCTGTAATCGTTTTCCTTCCAACTTTTCTAGCTCATTAAGGCGTAACTTTGCAGCTCCAACCTCTCCTATATTCTCATGAATAGCAACCCTTAGCGATGGGATTTGTACTTCTATAGGTAATACTGCTTCACCACCAAATACTAATGAATAAGGGGTCATCCCTGTTGGGGTACGTGTTGTCGTTTCATATGCCCATAATGCTTCGAGAAGCTTATCATGCCACTCTCGTTTGTTTTTGGTAACGACTTTCTTTAAAATTTTACATAGTGTTTTGTTAAATGCTTCAGCTTGTCCATTCGCTGCCGCATTATATGCTGTAGAAAAATTATGCTTAATTTTAAACTTGGCGCACAACCTCCATACAAGCTCGTTTTTAATGGGGAACCATTATCGGACATCATTTTGGCCGGTACGCCAAATCTATATATGAGATGTGTTCTTATAAAGTTTTCTACATTTCTAGCCTTGACTTCTCTCAGTGGTACGACTTCTGACCATTTGGAGAAGTAATCGGTTGCAGCCAAAATGAATTTATGGCCTTTGGATGATGGAGGTTGTACCGGTCCTACTACATCCATTCCCCACATTTCAAACGGCCATGACATGGTCGTTGGATGTAACGGCTCATGAGGCTGATGGATAAAATCAGCGTGTATTTGACATTCATGACATTTCTTTGAAAATTTTATGGAATCCTCGAACATGGTTGGCCAATAATAGCCTAAATGCTTTAATTGATAATATAGCTTGGGCCCCGATTGATGTGACCCACAAACTCCAGCATGTACTTCATTCAAGACATCTACCACTTCATTGTGAGCTATACAACGCAACAATATGCCGTCATATGAACGTCGATAAAGCGTGTCATTTATACATGTATACCGTGTTACTCTTTTTTCGAATTCTTGCTCGTTCAACTGACTCTAAAGGTAGATATCCATGGCGTAGATAATTGAGGAAGGGTGACCTCCAGTCTCCTGTTTCAATCTGACACACATGTGTCGTCATTGCTGCGTCAGTCGCTTCTTCATTTTCAGTGAGTATCGGTAACACTCTATGTTCCTCCACTAGAATATCCATCGTTTGGTAAGCCCTTAGTGACATGCTAGCAGCTAAGCTTGCTAACGCATCAGCTTTTTCATTTTGACTTCTTACAATATGTTCAATATTTAATTCGACGAACATGGTCATTAGGTATTTTGCTCTAGCAAAATATGGTAACAACCCTTCTTTCTTTACTGTATATATACCCAAGAGTTGATTAATTATCAGTTGGGAATCTCCATAGACGGATAGCGTGTCGAGCCTCATATTTAAGGCTATCTCAAGCCCAATTATCAACGCTTCATACTCAGCAGCATTATTGGAGATCGCTGTTGTTAATGTAAATGAATATGGTATTATGCCTTCATCGGGCGTGATGAAAACTACTCCTGCACCAGCCCCTGATTGACGACAGGCACCATCTAAATACATTTTCCATGATGAACTTGTAACTGATGTAGCAAGTACCTCCTCATCAGGTAAATCATCATCGATAGGAAAATCGTCTGGCACAGGATGTGCTACGAGAAAATCAGCCAATGCTTGTCCTTTTAATGATTTTTGCGGGACAAAAGTGATGTCAAATTGTGACAAGAACATTGCCCACTTAGCTAGTCTTCCTGAGAGGACCATTTTATTCAATATATATCTTAGAGGGTCTGCTCTTGAAACGAGGTGCACAGTGTGCTCCAACATGTAGTGTCGAAGTTTTTGGGCTGCGAATACAAGTGCTAGACATATTTTTTCCATGTCTGGATAATTACACTCTGCCCCCACTAATGTGCGACTAAGGTAGTATAATGACATTTCCTTTCCCATGTCATTATTTTGCGCTAAAAGTGCGCCTAAGGATGTTGGCATTGCTGCTGTATATAATATAAGAGGCCGCACTTTAATTGGGGCATTTAGGACAGGTGGATTTATCAAGTATTTCTTAATCTCATTAAATGCATTTTGACACGCTTGATCCCACTCGAAGGGGATCCCTTTTTTCATAAGTCGAGAAAAAGGCTTGCATCGACCTGACAAATTTGAAATAAATCGTCTTATATATGCCAAGTGGCCTTGAAGGCTCTTTAGCTTATGCAGGTTCGCTGGTGGTGGCATCCTAACTATGGCCTTTATTTTGGATGGGTCAACTTGGATACCCTGTTTTGTGATGATAAATCCTAGAAATTTTCCCGATGATACTCCGAATGCACATTTCATTGGATTCATCTTTAATTCATGTTTTCTAAGGCGGTTGAATACAACGCCTAAATGTTGTAAATGATCATTCTCTTTTCTTGATTTTACGACGATATCATCTATGTAGCATTCTACTATGTCATGTAGCAGCCCATCTAGGACGACTGTCATGGCTCGTTGGTATGTGGCACCCGCATTTTTTAATCCAAAGGGTATAACTTTATAACAATATATCCCTTTTGGTGTTTGAAAAGCGGTTAACTCTTCATCTTCTGGTGCCATTCTTATTTGATTATATCCTGAAAAACCATCCATAAAAGAAAATATTTCGTATCCCATAGTAGCATCCATGAGAATTTCAGAAATAGGAATAGGAAAATCATCTTTTGGACATGCTTTATTCAAATCTCTGAAATCAACACATACACGAGTTTGTCCATTCTTTTTTTTGACGGGGACAATATTAGAAACCCACTTGGGGTACTTAACTTCCCTAATAAACTCTGCAGCTATGAGTTTATCGACCTCAGCTTCAATTTTTGGGAGGACATCTGGGCGGAACCTTCTTTGCGGTTGTTTTACCGGTGAAACATCCTCTTGTACGGCTAACCGATGCATTGCAACCGTGGGGTCTAAACCTGGCATTTCATCATAAGACCAAGCAAATACATCTTTATTTGAGGAAAGAAATTTATGGTATTCTTTCTTACTCTCTTTAGACATATATTTGCTAATGTAGATTGGATGAGGATCATCAGGCGTCCCAATATCAATTTCTTCCAACTCATCAACTATTGATTGGTTTCCATCTTCCATTTGTGGAGATGCTTCTGTCGTATCTATAAACTCGGCTGAAGTCATACAAACTTCATAACCCAAGTCATATTTCTCTTCCATTAATTTCTTGTCCTCATGCAGAGCGTTCAACTGTGCTTGTGATAGCAGCTTC
Organism: Zizania palustris; assembly: GCA_019279435.1. Lineage (NCBI taxonomy): Eukaryota > Viridiplantae > Streptophyta > Magnoliopsida > Poales > Poaceae > Zizania > Zizania palustris. The sequence continues at coordinate 78,571,299 of JAAALK010000289.1, read as the reverse complement.
ATAAATGGTGCAAGCTGCCCCCGGCCACCACATAAAGACGGTCCTGTGAGGGTGTCATAACCCATTTGCTGCATTATATACAACACCTTGTTATCATATAAAGAAATGGGCAAAGACTCATTATCTTCATTTGATAAAGTAATATGTGCGGATGTTCTAGCTTTATTTTTGGCTGGAACAAATTTGCGCAATTTATTTCGTGCATGTCTTATTTTGTGTTGTATCAGAGAAGGTGGAGGCATTGTTAATTCTATACCTTTATCAAGGGACAACTCATTCACCACCTGATATATTGGTTCCCCCTTCTTTCTCAAATCAGCTGGTATATATTGATATATTATTCGAGTCGACGAGGTTTCTCTTTCTTCTATTCCTGCGAACCTTTGCTCCAATGTTGCTTTTGTCTTTGACTTTTCTATTTTACCCACAGGCTCAATGTAAAATTTAGCATCAGCATAGAAAGATTCGGCTACTGTAAATGGCTTTTTATCAGCAAAAATTGTTGTTGTTTCTCCTTCAGCATCTTTGTATTTGATGCATTGATGAAGTGTAGATGGCACCACTTGATTTTCATGAAGCCATGGACGACCAAGTAAGGCATTGTATGAAGTAGCAGCATCAATCACATGGAAAGTCACATAAGTAGACAATGCTTCCATTTTACACACCAAAGCTATAGTGCCCATAGCCTCTTGGCCTAACTAGTTGAAGCCATGAATAATTACATTTGATCGATTGAGATCTTTCTTAGAATACCCAATCCTTTTCAGAGTACGTAAAGGCAATAAATTTATAGCAGATCCCCCATCTATCATAATTCTATTTATGGACAAATCATCAATTTCACCATACATAAGGAGAGGACGATTATGCTTCTTATCTCCTAATAGTAGGTCTTCATCTGTGAATGTCATGTTTAGAACCTCAGCTAATTTTGCTTCGGTGTGAGACACTTCCACCATATAATCCTCGGGAAATGAAAGTGATGTAATAAAAGCCTTTCGCAGATCAGAAGATAGACATAGAGCATCATACACAGAAAGCATGGCTGGTATTTTCTTCAAATGAGCAATTACAATATACTTAACTGACACATTCGAAGTGGGGTCAGTTGTTTCATCTGAAGCTACATCCTTGCTTCTAGGATTTTTAGGAGGGGGGCGAACGTCAGCCAGCTGATGGCCCGATCTAAGTTGAACTTGGTCTACTTCTAGGGGTTCTTCCTCTGGGAAGTACAATGGTTCATCATCTTCTTCAAAGACTCCGACTATGAAAGCATTGAAGTCTTCATGTGTGCCGTCCTCACGCCGTGCCAATTTTTTAGAACTTGTTGGCACGAAGTGAGGGATTTCACCTTTGAGCGTTAGTCTTTCAAGCACGCTTCGCCTTTTTCGGGGCTGTCCATGCTCTTCTGATTTTCCACAATCTGATGAGTTGGACTTGTTGGCATGCGTCCCTCTGACGTGTGCTCGTTGCTCATCGAGATATGGTGCATCGCCTGAGACAACCATGGGAGCAAACTCAGACTTTGGCATCATCATTTGTTGATCATAATTTGGAATCATATTGGAATATGCACAACTCACCAGATCATTTTGAATGGTAGCGATGTTGGCTGCCATCCTCTTTCCTTTCTTGAAACTCTTCAAAAGGTCTGTATTGATTGTTCCCTCATCTATCAATTTCTAGATGATATTTTTTACCACAAAACAATCTTTTAGTGTATGACCCAAGACGCGATGGTAATGGCAGAAATTTGGTTCATTGAACTTAGAAGCTTCTTCTGGTCTTTTTGACCTTGGAAGTTCTATAAGGTCCAACTCTTGCAAACCGGCAAAAAGATCTGGCACCTCTTCTGCAGGGAAGGAGTATTCTTTACTCTGGCGCTCACTAAGAGTTGGCCTTCTGACAGCTTGAGGTTCTTTTAGTTCTTTGTTCCTCGGAGCTGCTCTATCTATTTGCAACGATGGGATCACCGCTGTTGCTTCCATAGCCTGAACTTGCTTTGGCTTGAATGGAACTTTATCTCTTGGAACATTGTTATCTATTGGCTTTACGACCGTCTTTGAACGATGAGCCACATATTGAGCATAATTTTCAATATCAGTTGCCTTGGATGCCAGCTCTTTAAAAGTTATGGGACGTACACCTTGCAAATAAACGGCCATATCAGGTCGTAGGTTGTTCATACACATCCGTACGGCCTCATGTTCTGTAATGGGCTGAGGACAATGCAGACTAAGGTTCCTCCATCTATTTATGAAGTCAGCAGCCTTTTCATTCGGCCCCTGCTCTGTTTGTGTCAGTTATGTGATGCCAACAGTCCTTTGTGTACTATAAAAACGCTCAAGAAAAGCATCTTGCATCTGTTCCCAAGTTTTCATAGAGCTTGGTGGCAACTTGCTATACCGAGTGAAGGCAGGCCCCGACAATGTTTGTACAAACTGTCGTAGGAGGAGAGTTCCATTGTGAGCTGTATCTTGGCAAGCTGCTAGAAAATGAGCTATATGCTCATGCGGCGACCCAGTTCCATTAAACCTACTAAATTGTGGCTGTCGATAGTTGCTCGGAAAAGGCACCATATCAACATCCGTAGGGTACGGTTTAACATACCCCGGACGCATAGAGTAGTGTGATTGCATATATTGTGCCTTAACCCCTTCAGTGATCATTCGTTGAATAGCTTCCAAGCTAACACCGGGCATCACTTGGTGGTCCTCCTGGCTGGTAGAGGCTTGTCCCTTATTTTTTAGCCCCACACCATTTTCTACTTGGTGCCGAAGAGCAGCTAACTCATCTTCTTTTTGTTGCAATGATGCTGTGAGCTGAGCTAGCCGTTCTTCTACCGATAGGGTCTCATTCGTTGCTAGAACTTGCTCAACACACAGTCGTTGAGGTCTAAGAGAATTTGGCTTGATGGACTCTATTGCATCCGGTGCATTATTTTCAGGATAAGTTGCATCATCATACAAGGGATTATGAAACTCCGAATAACTTGAGTCATAAGAATTTGTAAGACTCCGTGTTACAGGACGACGATGACATATTACACCATTTTTTCTAGCTTTCTTTCTTTTGAAATGCACCGAGGTAGAGGATGCTTCACTTGTGCTATCCCCTGTTTCTCTGACCTCAACCGGCATTGATGAAAACACCTCAACTGATTTATTCGGAGCCTCTTTTCTAGTCGGCCATGGAGATAATTGATGAGGACATCACTTTACATGATACACACATGGAGCCTCCACCTACAATTCAATTACAAGGACCAATCACACGCGCCTGTGCCCGTCGCTTGAACCATGAGGTTAACTCTTTCCTTAGCAACTATGTTAATATTTGTTTGGACGGGATGCTACTGAATACTAGTGATATTTTGTTGCTTAGGAACATGGGAGATGGAATAGAAGAGTTGGAGTTGAAGATGAAGTCGCACGGATGAATTGAAGTCAAGAATTCGCTGGTTCGGACTACATCGACCACCATGCACCAAAATGGGCATAACTTCCTCATACGAAGTCCGATTGGCGTGTTCTTGGACTTTTTGGAAAGCTGAGGAGAAGACGGATCGTTTGCTGTTGGTTCCGCCTCATTTGGAGTCTCGAGCCGTCCTATGTGCTTGAAACAGTCCTGCATGACAGAATTGGGCCGAGATGGACCTTGTACTGAGTTGGCCCATAGTCTGAGTTTGTTCACCTTCTACAGGCTGTCTGTTCATCTTCTACAGGCTGCCACGCCCTATATATTCACTCCAGCCGCCTTTAGGGTTAGGTTTTGCTTTGTTTGCATCTACACTTGTGTGTTTAGATCCCGCCTCTTGCACCGGACCGATTGGCTGCTGCATTGGCGTTTGTGAAACCTCACCTTATCATCGTTTGTCTGTGATTTGGCATTCGACTTGTATCCTTCCTGTTCTTGCTTGTGTTCTTGGGTTCGCTTGCAGGAATTAGCCTTCGTGGCGAGGTCAATCGTGTTCTGCGTGGTTGATAACCAACGGAGACAGTGGTGTAACGATTGCAAGGTTTTGATCCGCCGGACCGGAGCCTTGGATCGCCAACGTCGAGATTCTCCACCAACCCAAGTTACCCTTTACCTAGCGGAAGATCGGGACCAATCACCCATCAGTTGGTATCAGAGCTCAGATTTCCCGTTAGGTAATCTCGATCTGCTTTTATTTTACCTAGAGTCCAGAAAACCCTCACAAAAAAATCCCCACCGAGAACCCCTTTGTGCCTTGCGATTTTAATTTCAGTTTTTAACCTTGTTGAGTTTGTGTTCTTGGTCGAGTCTTGTTGCTGGTTTAGTAATCCCTTTGTGTCGTTTGAGTAGTAGTTGTTCTTGTGTCTCAAAAAATTCCCCACCCGAAACCCCCTCCCCCCCACAACCCTATTTTGTTTTCCACTTCGAGTCTTTGTGACCCCCCTTCGGTAAAACAAGCATAACTTTTCGCTCGTTTGGCAGAAAAATCTGAAATTTGTTGAGCGTCTTCCTGACCCAATTTGGGTGGGTACCCTAACAGGGTTCCCCTGTTAGCCCTCACCAAAATCGCCAAAAAAATCAGGAAGATAAAGAAAAAAATTGGTCAAAGTTTTTGCTCGCCGGTCAGCGAACTTGTTGAATTTTTGTGAGCCACATCCCACCTCAGTTGTAGGTGCCAATTTTTGTGGTTGCATCTCTGGTCATCCTTGTTCAAAAAAATAGAGTGAAAAAAAAGAGAAAAAAAACAAAAAAAAAAGAAGAAGCGGTCCTGTCTATTGCTTGTCCGATCAGCGGTAGTAACAGAATTATCAGCGGCAGTAACAGATTATGCTTGTCCGATCTCTTGTCCGATCCCTTGTCCGAACTCTTGTCCGATTAGCGGCAGTAACAGTTTCTGCTTGTCCGATCCCTTGTCCGATCTCTTGTCCGATCCCTTGTCCGATCTGCACAGAGCTGATTTTGACCTGTTATTGCTTCCATTTGAGTTTTGGGCACATAGTTTCCCTCTATTGCTTGAATTTTCACATTGGGAGCACTAAGGCCAGCAACTTTGACGAGTACTAGGGAATACTTATTGAACTTGGTTTAACTGTTATTACTATCGCTAATCCTTGCTACTCACTTTGCCTTCCAAGCTACACCTTTCTCTTGGTCAGGACAGGTTCATTTCTTGCAATCGCCACCACCCTCCACTTGGTTCATCACCTGTAGGCCGGTAACCTCACTGCGGCGTGGTAAGAACACTTGCAAGCGTGGGTAAGGCGCTTGACGGATTGCTTCCACCACACACCACCACCCCACCTAGTCGCATTCCATAAGGATTATTCTTTGTTGTTTTGTCTTTTCACTAACATGGCAGCACTTATTGTACAACGTGTCTTGAGCACTCACAAGGACCAGGACGACCAGGCACAACGGAACAATCTGTTTCATACCTTCTTCGTCATCAATGACCATCGTGTACGTGTCATCATTGATAGTGGTAGTTGCAACAATTTGGTGAGCCACGACATGGTAACTAAGCTTCAACTTCCCACACGTGCACATCCACACCCTTACCACGTGCAATGGTTCAACAATAGCGGTAAGGTCATGGTAACACAAACTGCTCACATCGAATTTTCCATTGGTACATACGTCGGAGTTGCTGATTTTGATGTAGTACCAATGCAAGCATGTTCTCTATTACTTGGTAGACCTTGGGTGTTTGATACTGATGCTACACACCATGGTAGGAGCAATAAGTACACATTTATGTATAAAGGAAAGAAAGTTACATTGCTTCCTATGACTCCTGCTGAAATTGTGAAATTTGAACAAGAAAAACATGCTAGAGACGCACAAAAGAGCAAACAACCTTCTGAAAATCAGCAAGTAGCTAAAACACTTTCGAGACAACAAAAAGATAAAGTTGCTTTTCCTTCTTCATCACAAGTTATTAATCTGAAAGGACGTGTCATGCTTGCAACTAAAACTAACCTTGCAGTACGTAGTTTTCTTGGTCTTGCAGGTTTCTACCGGCGTTTTGTGAAAGATTTTAGCACCATAGCCGGTCCTTTACATGAGTTGACCAAGAAGGGAGTTACTTTTACTTGGGAACCAGCACAAGAACAAGCTTTTGCCACACTCAAGGATCGTCTTACACATGCACCTCTACTTCAGCTACCCGACTTCAGTAAGCCTTTTGAGTTAGAATGTGATGCTAGTGGTTTTGGAATAGGAGGTGTGCTGCTACAAGGAGGTAAACCTGTGGCCTATTTTAGTGAGAAATTGCATGGTCCACAGTTGAATTATTCTACCTATGATAAGGAATTATATGCCTTAGTGCGTGTGCTTGAAACTTGGCAACATTACCTTTTGCCTAAGGAGTTTATTATACATTCTGATCATGAAGCACTAAAATATTTGAGAGGGCAAGCTAAACTGAACCATAGACATGTTAAATGGGTTGAATTTATTGAATCTTTCCCATACATTGTGAAATACAAGAATGGCAAAGAAAATGTGGTTGCTGATGCATTGTCTCGTAGGATTGTTCTTTTATCTCAACTTGATATCAACGTTCTAGATTTGGAAAGTTTGAAAGATTTGTATGTTGTAGATAAAAAATTTGCTGAACCATACACTAAATGTAATGATGGGAAATGCTGGAAAAAATTTCATGTTTATGACGGGTTCTTGTTCCATGCTAACAAGCTATGTGTTCCAGATTCGTCCGTACGTTTGCTGTTGTTGCAGGAATCACATGGCGGTGGTTTAATGGAACATTTTGGGAGAGAAAAGACTTTGGCCCTGCTGTTCAATAATTTTTATTGGCTAAAGATGCGGAGAGATGTTGAACGATTTGTGCAGCGTTGTGCCACATACCATAAAGCTAAGTCCAAACTTAACCCATATGGTTTGTATACTCCACTTCCTGTTTCTAGTGCACCTTGGGAAGATATTAGCATGGACTTTATTGTGGGATTACCTAGGACAAAGAGGGGGAGAGACTCCATATTTGTAAGAGTGGATAGGTTTTCTAAAATGGCACACTTTATTCCCTGTCACAAGACCAACGATGCTTCACATATTGCTGATTTATTTTTCAGAGAAATTGTGAGATTGCACGGGATGCCTAGAACCATTGTTTCAGATCGTGATGTGAAGTTTATGAGTTACTTTTGGAAGACAATGTGGGCCAAGATTGGCACAAAATTGCTATTTTCAACAACTTGTCACCCGCAAACTGATGGTCAAACAGAGGTGGTAAACCGTACACTCTCCAAGTTGCTGCGAACAATGATTAAGAAGAACTTGAAAGAATGGGAGGACTGCCTTCCACATGTTGAATTTGCATACAATAGAGCTGTTCACTCAACAACACAATTGTGCCCGTTTGAAGTGGTGTATGGTTTTAAGCCAATCACACCACTTGATTTGCTGCCACTTCCTTTTCAAGAGAGAGCAAACATGGAGGCAACAAAGCGTGCAGAGTTTGTGAAAGCTAAGCATCTGAAGACCAAGGAAGTTATAGAAAAGAAGGCACGCTATTTTGCTCAAAAGGCAAATAAAGGAAGAAAGAAGATGTTTTTCAAACCAGGAGATCTTGTTTGGTTGCACTTGCGCAAGGATCGTTTTCCTGATTTGAGAAAGTATAAATTGATGCCCCGCGCTGATGGTCCTTTCCGTGTGCTTGAGAAGATAAATGATAATGCATATAAACTTGGGTTGCCTGCAGCTTTTGGGGTTAGTCCCACATTTAATATTTCAGATTTAAAGCCCTATTTGGGAGATGACGATGAGCTTGAGTCGAGGACGACTCCAATTCAAGAAGGGGAGGATGATGAGGACATCACTTTACATGATACACACATGGAGCCTCCACCTACAATTCAATTACAAGGACCAATCACACGCGCCCGTGCCCGTCGCTTGAACCATGAGGTTAACTCTTTCCTTAGCAACTATGTTAATATTTGTTTGGACGGGATGCTACTGAATACTAATGATATTTTGTTGCTTAGGAACATGGGAGATGGAATAGAAGAGTTGGAGTTGAAGACGGAGTCGCACGGATGAATTGAAGTCAAGAATTTGCTGGTTCGGACTACATCGACCACCATGCACCAAAATGGGCATAACTTCCTCATACGAAGTCCGATTGGCGCGTTCTTGGACTTTTTGGAAAGCTGAGGAGAAGACGGATCGTTTGCTGTTGGTTCCGCCTCATTTGGAGTCTCGAGCCGTCCTGTGTGCTTGAAACAGTCCTGCGTGACAGAATTGGGCCGAGATGGACCTTGTACTGAGTTGGCCCATAGTCTGAGTCTGTTCACCTTCTACAGGCTGTCTGTTCGCCTTCTACAGGCTTCCACGCCCTATATATTCACTCCAGCCACCTTTAGGGTTAGTTTTTGCTTTGTTTGCATCTACACTTGTGTGTTTAGATCCCGTCTCTTGCACCGGACCGATTGGCTGCTGCATTGGCATTTGTGAAACCTCACCTTATCATCGTTTGTCTGTGATTTTGCATTCGACTTGTATCCTTCCTGTTCTTGCTTGTGTTCTTGGGTTCGCTTGCAGGAATTAGCCTTCGTGGCGAGGTTTTGATCCGCCGGACCGGAGCCTTGGATCGCCAACGTCGAGATTCTCCACCAACCCAAGTTACCCTTTACCTAGCGGAAGATCGGGACCAATCACCCATCAATAATGTTGTTGTTGTCTTCTTGGATGTGCTTGGTTCCCTCTCCTTTACTGTCACCCTCTGGTCATGATTAGGCAGCAGAGAAGCTGGTCCCTGAATTGCACTACATGCTGATTTTGTTCGCACGGACAATTCTCTTCGCTTGTAATCTACTCGCTTCGCACGAACATTTGCAGCTTGCTTGATGTAGACTTGCCACCAAGGGTCTTGATTACGAATTCTTGATATTCTGGCCAGTTGGCCAATGCCTCAACTCGTCTCATGTTGGCGCCACCCACACTATTTTCAAATGTGGAAGCACCTGGCAGCAATTCTCTCATCGTTTGGTAGATACTTCTTTCTAGAAATGCATTTGAATCATCAATCCTTCCTCTTTGAATCCTTGGGCGATTCCCCCCTTGTTCTATTGTAGATGGTATGGCCCACCTTCTTGCGCTGGCGAGTTGTCTCCTTGGTTTCAATCGCCATAGGGAAATTAATCCAAGCTTGGCGAGTGTTGTGCCGTCGTCGATGGTGTCGAGACGGAGAGAATGACCCTTCAAAGGAAGGACATTGTATTGGTGATAGTGATGACTCTGGATCAGAAGGCACCGCTGTTGGATCTATATAGCCCAATTTAACCTCCTCGGGCGTGAGATAAACCCCTTGCCATTGGAGTGTGCGCTTTTTTTGACTTGCATCGTGCCCTGCTAGATTTATTGACCAGCATAGGGATGAACTCTGGCGCATCAGCTCGAAGTTGGCTTGTTGTCTTGTATGTTATGTCATGGGATGGTGAAGCTTCTTGCACCATCGTGTTGCTCTTGACTTTGTTCAAGGGTTGTTGGTGGTGAGTTTCATCCACCATCACAGCTTTGCCTTTATCAAGTGGTTGCAAACGCTGAGTTTGATTCAGCATAACCTTTGTAGATGAAGATGTTGCCACTGTGGGCTTCGATGGTGCAACCACCGTTGGAGCTTCATTATGCTTTGTCATCACATCCTCTTTTCCAACTACTTGAACCAATGGAGAAGTTGCCATTGGGTTAGTTGGCTTCACCTTTGACGGGCGTGTCTTCTTTTTATGAATAGGCCACTCCCCAAGTGTTGTGTAACAAAAGCTTGGTGAGGGCTTGTGGATCCCCGCCTTGCCACGTGTGCTCCTAGTAAACCTAGGAGGTAGCACGTCTGAGGAAGCTGCTTCATGAACAGTAATGATCAACTCTTGTGAGGAGGCCTCACGTGCCTTCGCAGCTGCCCTTTGCCTTCTCTTAGCAGACTTGGACATGACAGGGACAAACTCATCATGTTGCTTGGAGTCCACTTCTTGGTCCCAGCCTGCTGGGGTTGGTGACGCAGCGGTTGTCTCGAGTGAACTACTGCTATTGGCCGCTTGGAAGGGACCCATAGGGACGTCCACCCAAAATGAACCAAAGCGCAGCGTGATGAAAGGTTGAACTCGCCCCGCCATCCTTATCATAAAGAAAACTATATGTCAGTTTTCTTATGCACATATTATATTTGGCTATGCAGATGCAACATGAAATATTTAGCATGATTCAACACACATTTTTATGTTGCACCGTGATCAACATAAAATAGCAAAAAAATTCACTTGTTTATATCATTGTAATTCATGTCAGAACTCAAAGATGAGGGGAGAAGTAGGTCCCACCGGGTGTGCCAGAATCTGACGACGGGAAAACGGGTCCCCTTTAGAAATATAGGGATGTAGAAAGGGCCTTATCCACAAATCGTTAGATACAAGTTAGTTTGATTTAAATGCAAAAAATGAAATATCAGACATTGTGAATCCATTACTTCCAGAATTAATACGCTTACATAATAATTCTGTTAATTACATCTCTGTAGAGAAAACCCCTGATTAAGAGTTCCGACTAAAAGAAAATTACAATGCATGTTGATATGAAGCTAAAAAAAGGAAATGAAAATAAAATTCTATCCTAGCTCCAGCATCGTTGAAGAGGTGTCCTGATTTTTCTCCATGTTGATTTTTGTTTAAGTATGTGTAGAACATAAGTGCTTGTCGTCTTTGTTAGCGTGAACATCATGACCACACCATATATGCCACAATTTATCTCCTTTATGGTTGTGCTATTTTTCTTATATAAGGTGTGTATTTTGACATGTCCATTAACTTTTGTACACATATAGAGCAAATGAATGACTATTTGCAAGGCAGTAACTAGCGTAATAGGCTTCAACATATTTGAGGTCATCACGTTCATGCCATAATACTCATTATTCGGAGAGTTGTGTGGCATAATTTGTGTATATATTATTTAATCTCATTTAAACTACGTGTATATGTTTGACGTATATTTAGAACATGAATGATTTAATTTACTGCTCCGCCTAATTCTAGTGCAGCATGTGGTATGAAACGTAACCCGAAACGGGTGTACAGATTTGTTCAATGTATTGTCGCCTCTTATAAGTTTGTTTTATATTTGATTTTTTTATTGAGATCATGCCATGTTTTTTTAGGCTTAACTATTTATGATACCGTCGCATAGGTAAGCGTGAGGCAACGAAATATGGCGTATATTTCTATAAGTTGCATAGGTGCGACATTAGCCGGGATGCGGCCCGGCGCACCGGCGAAACCTAGAGCGGGTGGTTATCGCTTGGAACATCTCATATTGAGGTTTTGGCACGAGTTCCCGTGAAATGGCTCATCTCGTCTGGGATGAGTGCGTGCCTTGTGGGTACAGTAGTACATCTCTGATCAGAGTCTTAAATCTTTTCGAAAAGCCGAGCCCACGGTCAAGGGCGGGTGTCGTGACATCCCCTAGTTAGTTTACTTTGAATATGTATGTGCATGATGGATTGACATGTAAGGACCGTTGAGCGAGGTGGGGCTGACTGTATCCCTCGAGTTAGTCGATGTTGATGATATTCATGTTTACTTTCCACATGATTAAAATATGATTACACTAAATGCAATAACTGAAACTGTACTTTTTCCGCAATGCTAGCCATTACCCTTCCTTGTTTATTATCCTGCATTATTACTTGCATTTGCGGTGGCTTGTTGAGTACTTTTTGTACTCATACCCGTTGGACCCCACATAGGATGCTTACTGCGAAGACGGTCTAGAGTAGCGACCCAGTCGAGAAGAAAAATCCTGGAGAAGATGTTTGTCATGCCGCTATCTAATTATTTTTACTTATTGTTTTTATTAAAACTGTGATGTAATAATTATGGTCTGCGTACCATGAACACTGTCGTATGTACGATTGTCGCATGATGAACCTCTTGTATTATTGTTTTTCTTATGAAATTCAATAATGTCTCGATTTGTTAAATCGGGGCACCACAAGATGGTATCAGAGCCGACTCGACTGTAGGAAGCCAAACAGACCCGCCTAGCCATTAGCCACAGGAAATTGTTTCTCGAAAATCTACTTTCTAAACTTTGTTCCTCTCCTCACTTTATTTCAACTTGCTGTTTTGTAGATGCCTGTCTACCAAGTCCACAGTTACTGCCGCCACTACGAGGGCTTCGTCCGGGAGCTCCGCATGATGCTCACCTTCCTCGAGTTCCTCTTCGAACCCGAATTCCAGGGAGTGTATCCCGACGAGTTCGCCGGGCCTTGCGACGTCTCCCTCACCGTCCACGGCTCCGGAGAACACCTGCCGCCCTACACCACCGCACTTGGAGGCCCGACTTTCGACGTCGCGTGCCAACGAGTCGCCCTCCAGGCCCTCATGGAGCTGAGGATGATCTACGACGATCGTCTTCAGAACTCGTCCTTCCGGCTCGTGCCGAAGCGTACTCCCGGAGCCCACCGTAGCATCTACCTCGGAGTTCACTCCGTGCGTGATCCGGTCATGGCCCGGCAGTCGCGTCTTCTACAGGCCATGGATGATCTCCACACCGAGGCGGTGCTCGACGCCGACGAGCACCATGAGGCGGTTGAGTTCCTTCGTGAAGAAACGAAGAACTTGATCCAGAAAAATGGCGAGTTGCAGCGCAAGATCATGCAGCTGCAGAAGGATATAGCGGAGATGGTTCCTCTTCTTCCAAGGAAGAAGAAGCCCATCCGTGAGCCCCTCCCTCGCCCCAAGAGGATCCCGCCACGACCCTCCCCCGCCAGACCCTCCACCAGCGCCCCTACACCACGCCCCGGCCTCGTCTCCGACTCCATCATCGAGAATTTTCTCGAGCCCACCATCTCTCTGGAGCCGCGCACTCGTGGTTCCGAGAGCACGGAGACCGCCTCCGGTGGCGAGTAGACGTTAGGAGTCGCTATCTAAATAAAAATCATAATTTTGTATGTGGTGTCGTCTGCAACGAGTTGTGTTGTAGATGGAATAAGATCTTGGATGTAATGAACAATTTATACCACCCTATATATTTATGTGCTTGGTATTTTTGGTTGTATTATTGTTTCGTCATCTTTGTTTTATCACTATGTGTATTCAGAAGATGGCCGACCACCAGAAAACCGGCTCCAACAACGGAGCAGGAGGAAGCCGTGATGCGCCCGAGGGTGTTGTACCCAACTGGGGTGCAACGGGCCCACGACAGTCTGGGTCGCCTTCCGCCAACCACCCCACCTTGGCGGAGATGATGGCGAATCAGAACCACCTGATCACCGCCCTTCTCACCCAAATGCAGAACCAACAGGCTCAGTTGGACCGTCTGCAGAATGGGGAACCCGCCCCTCGCGCACCAGCATCCACGCTCGCTCCGCAACTCTCCGAGTTTCTGTGCGTGCGCCCGCTCATCTTCTCGAGCACCACCAACCCGATGGAGGCCGGAGATTGGCTTCGCACCATCGAAAAGAAGCTCGACCTCCTCCCCTGCACCGACCGGGAGCGAGTGGCCTTCGCCACTCACCAGCTCCAGGGTCCCGCCGCTGAATGGTGGGACAACTATCGTGAGTCCCAGCCAGAGGACCACGTGGTGACTTTGGCGGAGTTCACCATCGCCTTTCGTGCTGCCCACGTCCCCGCCGGTGTTATCGCGGTAAAACAGCAGGAGTTCCACGACCTGCAGCAAGGCAACCGGACCGTCATGGAGTACCTCCATGAGTTCAACCGCCTCGCCCGCTACGCACCGGAGGAAGTGCGCACCGACGCCCTCCGTCAAGCCAAGTTCCTCAGGGGACTTAAGGATGAGCTATCCATCCAGCTCGTCGCCGCCGACTTCGCCGACTTCCAACGGCTAGTCAACAAAGCGCTCATTCAAGAGACTGAGCAGAACAAGCTGGACCTCAAGAAGAGGAAAATGATCACCTTCAAGCATCAGCAGGCGAACTCTCAGAGGCCCCGCTTTGTCCCTCCGCCACCAACGCCCGCTTACCATCCTCGGCCCGCCTACAGGCCACCTCACGCCGCCGGTGGATCCAACGCCGGGCATCCTCGCCCCGCTCCACCAGCTCCGGCCGCTCAGCCGACACTAGCCGCCAAGGCCCCGATCTTGAAGGATCGCCAAGGGAGGCCGGTCATCTGCTTCAACTGCCGCAAGGAAGGGCACTATGCACACCAGTGTCCCCACCCCAAGCAAGCTCAAGGCGTGGCACCCAACCAGGCGGTTCGTGCCCGCGTCAACCACATCAGCGCGGAGGAAGCTCAGGAGGCCCCTGAAGTCGTGCTCGGTACGTTTATTGTGAATTCCGTACCGGCCGTCATATTATTTGACTCTGGAGCAACCCACTCCTTCATCTCGGAAGATTTTGTGAAAACAAACGAACTGGACGTGCTCCCTCTACCCATTCCCTTGGTGATTGCCACCCCCGGCAATAGGACCTCAGCCCGCTTATACAGCCCTAAGGTTCAAATTAACATCCAAGGAATATTGTTTCGGGCCAAGCCAGTCCTCATCCAATGCACCGGACTCGACCTTATACTAGGGATGGATTGGTTGATGAAACACAAGGGAGTGATCGACTGTGCCCACAAGTCCGTCACGGTGACCAACCCGGAAGGCGCAGCCGTCACCTTTCGGATGACCAGTCGCAAACCACTCGGAGCATCCCTTCGCTCGATAGCTCTTGAAGAGGTGCCTATAGTCAAGGAGTTTGCGGATGTTTTCCCTGAAGACCTACCCGGAATGCCTCCCAAGCGGGACATCGAATTCAGAATCGAACTTGTCCCCAGGACCACTCCAATCTCCAAGCGCCCGTACCGGATGGCCGCCAATGAACTAGCTGAAGTCAAGAGCAACATCAAAGACCTAGAGCAGAAAGGTTATATTCGGCCAAGTACCTCACCCTGGGGTGCACCGGTCATATTTGCCATGAAAAAGGACAAGACCAAGAGGATGTGCGTGGACTATAGAGCCTTGAACGACGTAACCATCAAGAACAAGTACCCATTGCCTCGGATCGATGACCTGTTCGATCAACTGAAGGGATCCTCGGTGTTTTCTAAGATCGACCTCAGGTCAGGTTATCACCAGTTGAGGATTAGAGAAGAAGACATACCCAAGACTACCTTCACCTCCCGCTATGGACTCTACGAGTATACAGTGATGTCGTTCGGACTCACGAATGCCCCGGCCTTTTTCATGAACATGATGAACAATGTGTTCATGGAGTTCTTGGACAAGTTCATCGTGGTATTCATCGACGATATCCTCGTTTACTCCAAGACCAAGGAAGATGTCGCGCCCTGATTTAATAAATCAGGACTTTATTGAAATTCCATAGAAAATCAATAAAACAAGACGTTCATCACACGACCACGTACAAGACGGGCAATCATTCACGGTTCGTAGACCGCATTAATACAAAAGTGAATGAAAGTGAAGAGAAACTAATAAAATCAAGGGTCCTAGATGAACGCCTCCTTCCAGTCTCGCCTTGACTGGGTCGCTACTCCAGACCTTCATCCTCCTCGTAGTAGACGGGCTCTGATGGTGTAAGTCAACGGGGTGAGTACAGATGCACTCAGCAAGCCACCGAATGCAAATATAATGCAAGGTAACCACAAGGGAGAAAGTGGCTAGTTTTGCGGAAGCAGCATAATTATAAAGCATTAAGTGTGATCAATTTATTAGTACTAAAAGTAAACATGTGTATGCATCATCATCTTCTAACTCGAGGAGTACGTTTCACCTCCTCGCACAACAGTCCTTACATGCCATGAATAACTCAAACAGTCAACCAATTGTAAACTAACTGCGAGTAGTCACACAACCCGCCCTTGACCGTGGGCTCGGCTTTTCGAAAAGATTGATTTTACTCTGATCAGATATGTACCACTGTACCCACAAGGCACGCACTCATCACTTACACCAAAGTGTAACGAGATGACCCATTTCACGGGAACTCATGCCAAAACCTTCCATATAGTCCTCCCCGACTCAACAGCACCCTCTTATAGGTTTCATATGGTGTCCCGACGCGTCGGTGCCCCACCATACCCCCCTTGAGCCTCCTTTGGTACAAGTCGCCCGCAGGCTTGCCCCTTGCCCCCTCCACTATGGTGCCGAGAGACGGAGTGTTCCACACTTCCAGTTAGGACTTACCCATTAGACTTGTGGTTGGTACGGAAGTGCTTTGCAACAGATCCCGCAGACCGATCCTTATAGTGCCCCGGGTGCGACCAACCAGTTTCCGAGCTTGCACCCGGAACCCACCATACTTATAACATACCCAACTCCAACAGAGTCCAGAGGCAAGAATAACGGGGTATTTCATATACCAGAATCCAACTAACTACGACTCATTATTTATATCCTATAGCAGTTGTGCCGGTACATTGGGCACTAGCTAATTTAATATTTGTAGAGTGACAAGGAGTTAAGGCTCAATAAGCATGGCTTGGGTTTGCACACAAGGACGGGGATCTAATAAATATAATTGTAAGGCTTGAAGATTTGACTAATGCAATATTAACCTATGGGTTATAGCGATAACTTATTAAAACATGGGCTCAATTATGATCAACTGTTTCCACAGAGGTGGTCGATGACTTGCCTTGATCCGTGAATGGTGAAGGTGGAACCTCGGGGTAAGACTCGGGATCTTCGACGTCGTTGTAGTCTTCTTGATACAGAAAAGTAAACACAACATTCAATAATCAATCCAAACTCAAGCATACAAGCATACAAGTTGTCGTTGGATTTACGTAAGGGAGATAGAGTCTTAGATTCTAGGGAATTGTTACTTAAATATTTAAGGTTGATTCTTAATGAGATTTCTGAATTTATGACTTGATGTAATTTATTTTTCCTAGGGGTTTTTATTTCCCCTTTTAGAGGTGAACATAAAAAGGTATAAATTAGCCTTGTTGTTTTTGTGGTATCAAAAATAGTGATTTTAAATTATTAAGTCTTCTGAGGTTGGTTATATAGCCTTAAGATAATTTCCTAAAGTATGGATCTTTACTTCATGAATTAATTAAATCCTAAAAGGGATTTTGTAATGTGATTTAATAGAACAAAGTGGGCAAAATGAATATTCTATCTTTATTGTATTTAAAACTAGTGAACTCAAGTTGTTAGGTTTTCTGAAGTTATTCTATAAGTTGTCATGACATGTTTATAAAGTGTTTAACTTTTATTATCTGAATTACTTAATTACCCTACAAGGCCTTTTGCAATATTAATTAATAGATTAAAGTGGGCAAAGAGAACATGTTATTTTTATTGCATTAAAACAGTAGAATCAAGTCATTAAGTCCTTTGAATTTATTATGTCATTTGCATTATATTTTTGTAAAGTGTTGTATTTCCATTATATGAATTTATCATTTATTTTAAAGGGTCTTGGAAATGGTGGTTAGTAAATTAAAATGAGCAAAATGAATTATTATATTTTTATTGGCTTATAAACAGTGCACTGGATTCAATATATCATCTAAAATTATTATATAAATTTCTAAGAGTTTTTCTGTATTATTTAAATGGAATATTAATCAAACCCTAAAGGGGTCTTTGGAAGGTTAATTGACAAAATGTCATGGAAAACATGGTCATTCCATTTTTATTGTGTTAATAACAGTGAAATAGAGCCATTATATCTTATGATATTACTTTATAAATTTTTAAGGGTTTATCTGAATTATTTTATTGAAATATTAATTAATTCCTAAAGGGGACTTTTCTTTATTATTTAATAAGATTATTATGTGCCAAATAAACATATTGTTTTTATTGCATAAAAGTGTAGAGGATGAAAAGACAAATTTTCCAGAATCAAAATGGTGAATTTTGGAGTTAAATTGATGAAGATATGAATTTTTAAAGTTTAAAGTATTTTTCTGAATTTTATTTAAACCAGAAACAGCTGCGGGTCCACGGTGAGCCAGGTCCACCATGGACCCGCGCACTGTGCGCTGCACCGGTTGGATCTGGACCGTTGGATCCAGATCCAACGATTTGTGGCTGGGCGGGGAGTTTAAGTTACAGCGGACGGCCCAGATGGGTCCATACCGCTTTGACCGGATCAACGCCCTGGATTAAACCCCCCTGAGGGTTTAATCTGGACCGCCCAGATCCGATCGGAGGGCTCTGAGCCCATCCGACACGGCACGTTTGAAGGGGGAAAATACCCCCGTCTTCTCTAGCTCCGGCGACACGACGGCGGGGGATACTGGCGACATCGTCGGCTAACCGGTCGGGCTAAGGTTGAAAATGGAAAGAGGAGGTTGTGAGGAGCTTAGGCGTACCGGCGGTGGTGGAAAAAGGGGACCGGTGACGACCGACGACGAGGAGAGGGCGGCGGGGTCCTTCGGGCTCGACGGCGGCGGCGATATCCGGTGGTTATCCGGCCTAACAGAGGCGATGCCGAGGTAGAGGAGGCGGAGGGGATTCCGACGGTGGCTATCACGAGGGCGGCGGTGGTCTGGAGCGCCGGTGAGGGGCTGCCGGAGGGAAAACAGGGGAAAACCCTAAAAAGGGGTGGCGACCGTCGGGATTTGCGATGACTAGGCTCTAGCGGTGTGGTTCGGTTGCGGCGAGGGTGGGAGGCCTTTTATAGGGCTCGCCGGCGTGGTTATGGCATGGAAAACGAAGGAAACCTGAGGAGATTCCTTGAGCTCTCCGGCCAGCTTCCATGAGCTCGGATCCTCTTCCATTCGGGTGAAAATGCGTCGGCTTTGGGCGGAAGGATATCGCCAGCGGTCGGGGAAGGGAATCCGAGGCTCAGACTTGCGGATCCTGGCGGCCGACGGCGAAAACGGAAGGGGGGGGGCTGGTATGGAAGGGGATCGCCCCCTTCCGTCGAAGAAGATGATCCTAACAGGTGGGGGCCACCTGTCAGTGGGCGGGCGCGGGTGAGAGGGAGGCTGATGCGTGGGACCGGCTGGCAGCGAGAGGGAGGGGTGCGCGGTGGCTGCCAGGTGGGGCCGGCTGGGGCGCGGGAGAGAAGAGAGAGGGGGTCGGCGCCGACAGGCGGGCCCTGCCTGTCAGTGAGAGGGGCGGAAATGGGCTGGGCCGAAAGGCTTTTGGAGGGAATTTCAGGGTTTCGGCCCAATAAGATTTAAAAATTGTTTTCTGATTAAATTTAATTCCAGAAAATCAAATATTTTATTAAGGCTTGAAGATCTATTGGAAAAATTTTGCAAAAATTCTCAAAAATATTTCTTGGTCGCTAGTTTATCCCATAAAATTTTCAAGTCCAAATTTTGAATATTTGTCTCTGTTTGGCTTTAATACGACTCTTTTAGAATTTTCATAAATAACAAAATTCAGAAATTCATTGTATATTTTATTTCCTTTATTTTATTTCCTTTTAATTTTGGGGCTGTTACAATCCTATCCCCCTTACAGAGAATCTCGTCCTTGAGTTTCGAAGCGAACCTAGGGAAAACTGAGGGACTGAGTTCTATTGGTACTCCGGATTAGGAGAAGGAGTTACATCAGAAGTAGGCAAAGCGATCTCCGGATCTGGGTGGGTTGAGACCAAATTGGGAGTGTCTTTGGTTGTATCTGGTTTTTCTTTGTGGTGATCTAGAGTATGTCCCTCTGGGTTTGGGATGGAGGATGACGCCCGCTTGGGGTAGGGGCACTTGTTGGCGTAGTGGCCTCCTTGGCGACGGTTGAAGCACACAATCGGCTTGCCGTTCCTGTCCCTCTTGTATCCGGTAGCTTGTGCTGGTGTCCTTCCGGCTGGCGGTGCTTGGGGTGGGATGTCTGTGCTTGACCCTCCGGGGGTGGTTCGTGGCTTGGCAGGGGTTGGGGCTTGAGGTGGAATCACTCTGGTTTCTGGTATAATTGCTTCGTTCACCAATCTCTGAAAGTTGGCGAAGTCCCCGTAGATCAGATGAAGGGAGAGCTCGTGTTGGTGTTGTTGGAGACGGAACAACTGTGCCTGCTGCTCTTGCATTTGCTTTTGTAGTTGTTGCATCTGGGTAAGCAGTGTGGCGATCAGTTGGTTTTGTTTTGCCATCATCTCCGTAAGTGTCGGATGATAGACAACAGGGGTCTGCTGACGTCCAGTTTCACCCCACTGAGGCAGGTTGCCTGAGGTGTTTCCGTCGCGTGGGTCTTCTGATCCTTGGTCATTGGCCATCCTGAAGTTGAGGGGTTCAAAAAGAAGGTGCTGTCATTAAGGGGAAATTGTTACTTATTTTATTGCCTAAGATGGATAATTTGACCTAGATGCTTTATGTTAGTCCCTTATTAACTTTCACACTCATGCCCTATATCATTTTTAATATAAATGATTTATCATGTATTTTATTCACTCAACACTCGTGTTGTAATATATTTTATTAATTTGTGTTAGAGGTTTAAGATGAAGTGATGTTGATTATGTCTCATTGAATTCCTTGGTACCAAAATTCCAGAAAAAATTTTGGAACACAATTTGATGCTTAGGAGAATTTCTAGGAAAAATACTCTAGTAATTTTTAGGCCCACATTTTAGCTTTCCTCTTTCTTGATTTATACTAAATCCTTTTCTTGAAATTTATTTATTAAGGGGAAGTTTATTTTTAATGCCTCACGAAAATCGAGGTGTTACAATCCTAACTTCCTTAACAAGAATCTCGTCCCGAGATTCGGAAAGGCTAGAAGTAGAAGGTTAAAGATAGGCTTCAAGTCTGCATTTTCATAGATTGAGCTTGGCTAAGTTAGGGCTTTCTTGACAACTTGCCTTGACTTCATGATTGGAGTTGATCTCACAGAACGGCGACGAACGAATCATATAGAGTTAAAACTTAGAGATAGATTCTCTTCTTTAGATTGAGATTATGGGTCTAGGAGGGAGAGGGAAAATGATTTTAAGCTTTATTTCAAAATGTATCGTTCTTGCGATTACATTTATTTTCTTTTATTTAATTTCTTCACTCATGTCTTATATCTGACATGAGTGGCCATACAAACAAGTAAAAGAAAACAATCAAGCGTAAAACTACGTCTACGGTAGCTCAGGGGACGACTCGATCACGGGCTCGCGAGAGACGGTCGGGGTCGAGGAACTTGACGGTCCGGCGGGTGGAGCACTGTGGGAGATCCTCTTGGGCTTCACTGTGGGAAACCGAAGCGATTTCCGCTGGCGAGGCGGAAGAGGGGCGATCTCCTCGAGATCCTTCTTTAGTTCCTTGAGCTGTTGGCGGAGCTGGGTATTGACCATGGCGCCCTGGCGTAGGAGCTCGTTCTGGCGCCTCAATTCCTCCACCTCGAGGGTCAACTGGGGGTTCTGCTGAAGCTGTCGACGGAGCTCTGCATTCTCGCGGGTCAGGTTCTCCGAAGTGTGGCGGTAGAAGTCAATGGTGTCGTGTTGACTATCTGCGTCGAGGACGGCCTCCGTGTGAAGGTTGTCCATAGCCTCCAAGAGTCTCATGGTGCGGGCGATGGCGGAGTTGTCCTGAGGGAGGGAGTTGATGTAGATGCTGCGGTGACTCCCGGGTGTGCGCATGGGCATGAAGCGGTAGATGGTGTCGCGAAGGTGGCAGTCGTAGACCAGTCGAAGCTCGGCGAGGGACTGAAGAGCAGCTCGCTGGCTGGCCACCACAAAGGAAGGTCCTCCGACTCCATGGGTGTAGAAGGGTGGCTGCGTGGAGGAGGGGTGGATAACAACCGTGACCTCGCAGTAGCTCTCGCTCGCATCGGGAAAGATCCCGTGGAACGCGGGCTCATGGGGAAACCCCAAGAAGTCGACGAGCATGCGAAGCTCGCGGATGAATCCGGCCTCATCACGAAGAGTCCTGCTCATGGTATGGACCGGCATCTACAAAGGAGAGAAAGTTTTTGTGTGAAAATCTTGGAAGATGAGAGGATAAGTAGTTTTGTAAGAAAATATAGTGGATTTATAAGTCCTAAGGTCAGGTCTGTTTGGCTTCCTACAGTCAAGTCGGCTCTGATACCATCTTGTCGCGCCCTGATTTAATAAATCAGGACTTTATTGAAATTCCATAGAAAATCAATAAAACAAGACGTTATCACACGACCACGTACAAGACGGGCAATCATTCACGGTTCATAGACCGCATTAATACAAAAGTGAATGAAAGTGAAGAGAAACTAATAAAATCAAGGGTCCTAGATGAACGCCTCCTTCCAGTCTCGCCTTGACTGGGTCGCTACTCCAGACCTTCATCCTCCTCGTAGTAGACGGGCTCTGATGGTGTAAGTCAACGGGGTGAGTACAGATGTACTCAGCAAGCCACCGAATGCAAATATAATGCAAGGTAACCACAAGGGAGAAAGTGGCTAGTTTTGCGGAAGCAGCATAATTGTAAAGCATTAAGTGTGATCAATTTATTAGTACTGAAAAGTAAACATGTGTATGCATCATCATCTTCTAACTCGAGGAGTACGTTTCACCTCCTCGCACAACAGTCCTTACATGCCATGAATAACTCAAACAGTCAACCAATTGTAAACTAACTGCGAGTAGTCACACAACCCGCCCTTGACCGTGGGCTCGGCTTTTCGAAAAGATTGATTTTACTCTGATCAGAGATGTACCACTGTACCCACAAGGCACGCACTCATCACTTACACCAAAGTGTAACGAGATGACCCATTTCACGGGAACTCGTGCCAAAACCTTCCATATAGTCCTCCCCGACTCAACCGCACCCTCTTATAGGTTTCATATGGTGTCCCGACGCGTCGGTGCCCCACCATACCCCCCTTGAGCCTCCTTTGGTACAAGTCGCCCGCAGGCTTGCCCCTTGCCCCCTCCACTATGGTGCCGAGAGACGGAGTGTTCCACACTTCCAGTTAGGACTTACCCATTAGACTTGTGGTTGGTACGGAAGTGCTTTGCAACAGATCCCGCAGACCGGTCCTTATAGTGCCCCGGGTGCGACCAACCAGTTTCCGAGCTTGCACCCGGAACCCACCATACTTATAACATACCCAACTCCAACAGAGTCCAGAGGCAAGAATAACGGGGTATTTCATATACCAGAATCCAACTAACTACGACTCATTATTTATATCCTATAGCAGTTGTGCCGGTACATTGGGCACTAGCTAATGTAATATTTGTAGAGTGACAAGGAGTTAAGGCTCAATAAGCATGGCTTGGGTTTGCACACAAGGACGGGGATCTAATAAATATAATTGTAAGGCTTGAAGATTTGACTAATGCAATATTAACCTATGGGTTATAGCGATAACTTATTAAAACATGGGCTCAATTATGATCAACTGTTTCCACAGAGGTGGTCGATGACTTGCCTTGATCCGTGAATGGTGAAGGTGGAACCTCGGGGTAAGACTCGGGATCTTCGACGTCGTTGTAGTCTTCTTGATACAGAAAAGTAAACACAACATTCAATAATCAATCCAAACTCAAGCATACAAGCATACAAGTTGTCGTTGGATTTACGTAAGGGAGATAGAGTCTTAGATTCTAGGGAATTGTTACTTAAATATTTAAGGTTGATTCTTAATGAGATTTCTGAATTTATGACTTGATGTAATTTATTTTTCCTAGGGGTTTTTATTTCCCCTTTTAGAGGTGAACATAAAAAGGTATAAATTAGCCTTGTTGTTTTTGTGGTATCAAAAATAGTGATTTTAAATTATTAAGTCTTCTGAGGTTGGTTATATAGCCTTAAGATAATTTCCTAAAGTATGGATCTTTACTTCATGAATTAATTAAATCCTAAAAGGGATTTTGTAATGTGATTTAATAGAACAAAGTGGGCAAAATGAATATTCTATCTTTATTGTATTTAAAACTAGTGAACTCAAGTTGTTAGGTTTTCTGAAGTTATTCTATAAGTTGTCATGACATGTTTATAAAGTGTTTAACTTTTATTATCTGAATTACTTAATTACCCTACAAGGCCTTTTGCAATATTAATTAATAGATTAAAGTGGGCAAAGAGAACATGTTATTTTTATTGCATTAAAACAGTAGAATCAAGTCATTAAGTCCTTTGAATTTATTATGTTATTTGCATGATATTTTGTAAAGTGTTGTATTTCCATTATATGAATTTATCATTTATTTTAAAGGGTCTTGGAAATGGTGGTTAGTAAATTAAAATGAGCAAAATGAATTATTATATTTTTATTGGCTTATAAACAGTGCACTGGATTCAATATATCATCTAAAATTATTATATAAATTTCTAAGAGTTTTTCTGTATTATTTAAATGGAATATTAATCAAACCCTAAAGGGGTCTTTGGAAGGTTAATTGACAAAATGTCATGGACAACATGGTCATTCCATTTTTATTGTGTTAATAACAGTGAAATAGAGCCATTATATCTTATGATATTACTTTATAAATTTTTAAGGGTTTATCTGAATTATTTTATTGAAATATTAATTAATTCCTAAAGGGGACTTTTCTTTATTATTTAATAAGATTATTATGTGCCAAATAAACATATTGTTTTTATTGCATAAAAGTGTAGAGGATGAAAAGACAAATTTTCCAGAATCAAAATGGTGAATTTTGGAGTTAAATTGAGCAAGATATGAATTTTTAAAGTTTAAAGTATTTTTCTGAATTTTATTTAAACCATAAACAGCTGCGGGTCCACGGTGAGCCAGGTCCACCATGGACCCGCGCACTGTGCGCTGCACCGGTTGGATCTGGACCGTTGGATCCAGATCCAACGATTTGTGGCTGGGCGGGGAGTTTAAGTTACAGCGGACGGCCCAGATGGGTCCATACCGCTTTGACCGGATCAACGCCCTGGATTAAACCCCCCTGAGGGTTTAATCTGGACCGCCCAGATCCGATCGGAGGGCTCTGAGCCCATCCGACACGGCACGTTTGAAGGGGGAAAATACCCCCGTCTTCTCTAGCTCCGGCGACACGACGGCGGGGGATACTGGCGACATCGTCGGCTAACCGGTCGGGCTAAGGTCGAAAATGGAAAGAGGAGGTTGTGAGGAGCTTAGGCGTACCGGTGGTGGTGGAAAAAGGGGACCGGCGACGACCGACGACGAGGAGAGGGCGGCGGGGTCCTTCGGGCTCGATGACGGCGGCGATATCCGGCAGTTATCCAGCCTAACAGAGGCGATGCCGAGGTAGAGGAGGCGGAGGGGATTCCGACGGTGGCTATCACGAGGGCGGCGGTGGTCCGGAGCGCCGGTGAGGGCCTGCCGGAGGGAAAACAGGGGAAAACCCTAAAAAGGGGGTGGCGGCCGTCGGGATTTGCGATGACTAGGCTCTAGCGGTGTGGTTTGGTTGCGGCGAGGGTGGGAGGCCTTTTATAGGGCTTGCCAGCGTGGTTATGGCATGGAAAATGAAGGAAACCCGAGGGGATTCCTTGAGCTCTCCGGCCAGCTTCCATGAGCTCGGATCCTCTTCCATTCGGGTGAAAATGCGTCGGTTTTGGGCGGAAGGATATCGCCAGCAGTCGGGGAATGGAATCCGAGGCTCAGACTTGCGGATCGTGGCGGCCGACGGCGAAAACGGAAGGGGGGGCGCCGGTATGGAAGGGGATCGCCCCCTTCCGTCGAAGAAGATGATCCTGACAGGTGGGGGCCACCTGTCAGTGGGCGGGCGCGGGTGAGAGGGAGGCTGATGCGCGGGACCGGCTGGCAGCGAGAGGGAGGGGTGCGCGGTGGCTGCCAGGTGGGGCCGGCTGGGGCGCGGGAGAGAAGAGAGAGGGGGTCGGCGCCGACAGGCGGGCCCCGCCTGTCAGTGAGAGGGGCGGAAATGGGCTGGGCCGAAAGGCTTTTGGAGGGAATTTCAGGGTTTCGGCCCAATAAGATTTAAAAATTGTTTTCTGATTAAATTTAATTCCAGAAAATCAAATATTTTATTAAGGCTTGAAGATCTATTGGAAAAATTTTGCAAAAATTCTCAAAAATATTTCTTGGTCTCTAGTTTATCCCATAAAATTTTCAAGTCCAAGTTTTGAATATGTGTCTCTGTTGGCTTTAATACGGCTCTTTTAGAATTTTCATAAATAAAAAAATTCAGAAATTCATTGTATATTTTATTTCCTTTATTTATTTCCTTTTAATTTTGGGGCTGTTACAATCCTATCCCCTTACAGAGAATCTCGTCCTCGAGATTCGAAGCGAACCTCGGGAAAACTGAGGGACTGAGTTCTATTGGTACTCCGGATTAGGAGAAGGAGTTACATCAGAAGTAGGCAAAGCGATCTCCGAATTTGGGTGGGTTGAGACCAAATAGGGAGTGTCTTTGGTTGTATCTAGTTTTTCTTTGTGGTGATCTAGAGTATGTCCCTCTGGGTTTGGGATGGAGGATGACGCCCGCTTGGGGTAGGGGCACTTGTTGGCGTAGTGGCCTCCTTGGCGACAGTTGAAGCACACAATTGGCTTGCCGTTCCTGTCCCTCTTGTATCCGGTAGCTTGTGCTAGTGTCCTTCTGGCTGGCGGTGCTTGGGTGGGATGTCTGTGCTTGACCCTCCGGGGGTGGTTCGTGGCTTGGCAGGGGTTGGGGCTTGAGGTGGAATCACTCTGGTTTCTGGTATAATTGCTTCGTTCACCAATCTCTGAAAGTTGGCGAAGTCCCCGTAGATCAGATGAAGGGAGAGCTCGTGTTGGTGTTGTTGGAGACGGAACAACTGTGCCTACTGCTCTTGCATTTGCTTTTGTAGTT